>VZZY01006110.1:0-46003 GCA_013400335.1 Eurystomus gularis | reverse complement strand
GCGCTCAGCAGGAGCGATGTGCTCCCTTTGTGCAGTGAGGCGGAAAAGAGAGCGATTGTTTACTTTTTTCAAAATTTATGGCTGGCGTTATCTCGGTTCCGGTTTCCTGGAGGATTTATGCCGAATAGATTTATGGGAAATTGAGTTTTTTGCTCACTGTTTTAATAAGGCAGAAAAAATCATGTGGTCGGTTCACCACAAACACTGTGTTAGTCTCTTAAAGTAGCAGAAAGATACTTTTATTTTGATTTTACATGAGAGTTATGCTATGCACATACTCAGATGTGTGTTAGAAAGGTGATGTTCTCTTCTTTCTTGTTTGGGTCACCCTAATTACCCCTGCACTCAGTCAGGCGCAGGATCTTCTCCATGTTCATGGTGAGTCTGGTGCTGTAAGAAAAACCCAAAAGAGGCTTGACAAAGGCATTACTGCAGTTATTCTCTGGCCAGTCACATAGCATTTGTAACAGAGACTATGTAAATGCCAGGGCTCTGCATGTCTCAACACTTAACATGCCTGCAAAAGAATACTCTTCAAAGCTTTGTGTTGCAGCTTTGCTGCATCCACAGATGTAAGCTACCTTCTGACCATAGGTTCTAAGACTATTGTGTCTCTATTAGAACTAGAAACGAAATATTACCTACACACATGCATTTATTTTATAGCCTTTTAATCAATCAATTAGATGACATACTGTTTGATAAAGTGGTAGTGGTGATCAATGCATTTTAAGGCTTTTTACAATTTTATATTACCCTTTCTTATTCAGTGTAAAATGCAATACTAAGAGATGCATTTACAAGTTTAAAAACTGGTTTCCCAGTTTTGGAGCACATATGGCTGTCATAATCTCTCAGGTGATTTAATAATTAATATTTTTGTTGGTGCCCCAGAGTTGATGCCAGAGATTGTTATTGAAGGGTGATAGCTGCACATAGGGCGTAGCATAAACATTGGGTGTCTGAAAGTTGAAGATGACAAATTGCTAACAGTAATAATATGACATAGATCAAACATTCATATGAATAGAGTGTTAAACAGAAAAAGAAAAAATCCCCCAAAACAACGTTAAATGACAGTTATTTAGCTCAGGGCAAGAACCATTGTCTGTGCAACTGTTTGAGGGATGTTATCTTGAAGGAAAGCCTTTAGAAAAGAGTTAAATTATAATTGATAACCTAATATAGCAGATCAAGAAATCTGGTGCTATCATGGAACATATTTAGAAACAAACAATCCTAACTATACCCCCCAAAAAACGCCATCACCCCAACTCTCCAAAGCCCAACAACAAAAAACCAACAAAACAAGCAAACAGAACACCCTACCCCTCACACATACACACACAACTGCCTTTGATTTTAATTTAGGGTTAACGCCCCATGAACAATACTGTGGCATTTCTTCTGGTTTTGCTTCCCAATGAAAAATAATAAGCTGAAAAGAACTTTAAAGCACAACTGTATACATGTGCAGTGGTTTGAAAATGAGTGTTAAAATAAAATATTCAAGGAGCTCAATTTATTCCTCAAATTAAGGGGAATAGTTATTTGTTCTTCAGATACACTGGCTCATTTACTGAAGGCTCAGAAATAACTCTCCATCTCATCAAGAAAGTAAATACCATTAGAGATCTTTATGCAAGGCTAGTGTGAATTCTTTTGACAAGGAAAAAATCTATCTGTACTTCTGTAAAATACTGATGATACCATCCCTGAAAGTTTTACTTTTTAATTGAGAAATTAGCGATGTGAATTCTCTGAGCTCTCAGTACTGTGTTGAAATCCTTTATTGTGAAGACCTTTATTGTCTTTAATTGTATTTTATTGCCTCAATTTTCTCATAACCATGGCCCATTAAAAAAAAGCTGTAGTGTCAGTTTGGGAAAATTTTATCCTGTGCCTTTAGGTAGAAAGGAAGAAATGTCTCCAAATCCAAACTGCTTATGTCACTCTTCAGCTGAAATCATAGCTGCAAACTCCTTGCGTTGTTGTTGTCATCAGTTAAGTGACATAATTTAAGCACTTGCTTTGCATAACATGATTCCTTAAAATGCCTGATACTGAAGAATGGGACGTTACATAAAGGGAATGTATGACTGTCATGTTGTAATGACTGAACACTTAGAGTCCCACACTAGCCTTTCTGCCTCCAACTAAATCTCTGAAGTAACATTCTTTTCTTGTAAAGGCACTTTGTGATCAACTTATTTTCTAATTTGTTTCCCCCTTCCCATGAAATCTTCTGTGTTACATTATACAGTACTATCATCAGTTTTCATAGGATCCTTGGGTGCATTTATTCACCCCTGATTCAGAGTCTGTTTCATATTTTTGACTCTGTAGTTATTTCCAACCAGGAAATAAAAGGGCATTTATAAGTTAGTTTAAAATAAAGGTGATCATGTATACTTAGGGAAGTATAGTGTATTAATATATAAGGTATATAAATATAAGAAACAAATGTAATAATTTCAACATCATCTCCCACAGCATCCTGTTGAACAAGCTGGTGGCTCATGGCGTAGACAAATGTACTCTTCACTGGGTTAAAAATTGGCTGGATGGCCAAGCCCAGAGGGTTGTGGTGAGTGGAGTTAAATCCAGTTGGCGGCTAGTCACAAGCAGGGTCCCCTAAGGCTCATTTCTTGGGCCAGTCTTGTTTAATATCTTTATCGATGACCTGGATGAGGAGATTGAGTGCTCCCTCAGTAAATTTGCAGATGACAAGAAATAAAGCAGGAGTGTCGATCTGCTCAAGGGTAGGAAGGCTCTGTAAAGGGATCTGGACAGGCTGGATCGATGGGCTGAGGCCAATTGTATGAGGTTTAACAAAGCCAAGTGCTGGGTCATGCACTTTAGTCATAACAACCCCCAGCAATGCTACAGGCTTGGGGAAGCGTGGCTGGAAAGCTGCCCAGTGGAAAAGGACTTGGGGGCTGCTGTTGGACAGCCGGCTGAACATGAGCCAGCAGTGTGCTCAGATGGCCAAGAAGGCCTGTATCAGAACTGATGTGACCAGCAGGAGGAGGGAGGTGATTGTGCCCCTGTACTTGGCACTCGTGAGACCGCNNNNGCTGAGAGGAGACCTCATTGCTCTCTACAACTATGTAAAAGGAGATTGTAGGGTGGCTGGTGCTGGTCTCTTCTCCCAAGTTACTAATGATAAGACAAGAGGTAATGGCCTCAAGTTTCACCAGGGGAGGTTTAGATTGGATATCAGGAAGAAGTTCTTTACTGAAAAAGCGGTTAGCCGTTGGAACAGTCTTTGAACTATGATTATCCATTGGAATAGTCTTTGAATAAATTTGGATTCCTTTTTTTTCCCTAGGATTTCTTGTTTTTAAAAATTTCATGTTTTTAAAATATGATATTCTAGACTATAATTGCTGCTAAAGCTAAATGTTAATTACTAGATATAATTTTTTTGCCTGGTTATATTTCTGCTTATTTAAAGCAGAGAACATCCTCTAGAATTATTTAAACTTTAACCTGACACCTGGCCTAATGTACTAGCTAGCCTGATTTTAATATATTGCAGTCTCTATCGTGGTTTTGAATGTCAAATAGAGTATGAAACCAATCATTTTTAATTAAAGCAATGCCATTCTTATATCTATTAAGAGAATTTTGATGCCCTGTCATCTTGATTGAAAATACTTCTTTTTTTTGTCTTGACTATAGTTGCAAGTATACTGTGCTGTTCACTGCAAACACTTTCACCACAGTTAGTGATTATTTCTATTTGCTGCAAAGTGCACTCTGAAACTAGGATTGTAGCGTTGCTCATAGAAGATGCTCTCTGTAAACTGCAAATATCTAATCTTGATGCAAAACATGGTGAATTATCTAGTGAATAAGTGGCTTAAACTGAACAGAACAAAGCATTTCTGGTAAGTTTGTGTAATTTGATGGATTTAAACTGGAAAGATACCCAACTGGAAGATTTATGATGCTTCTAAATTTCAAAGGATATCCATCAAAGGAGACTTTGTATCCTTATTTTACATTTTAATATTTAAGCTGGCTCTGCCCTATACATAATTAATACCACTAAGAATATAACAGCTGAAATGATAAATGGCACTTGGCAGTAATAATGTATTGTTTTGGAGCTATAGCACATAATTCTAACAGCTGGACTTCAAAAGACATAGGAGAATACATTGTATAGCCACTTGATTTATTATTATGGGAAAAATGAAAGATCAAGCTCCGGGGTCTCGTCACGTAGGTGCTTCAGTACTATTAACCTTTTAAAAGGTGGAAGCTGCTTCAAGCCTCCTTGTGTGCATGAGCCTTTCCACTGTTCAGCCTTCTCTGGCTGCACTAGTGAACTGTCTTGCCCTACATACTGACAGTGTCCAGTACTGCTCAGAGGAAGTATTTCAGAAAGTCTGTTAGTGAATGCTCAGTTGTTGAAATTCTAACTTGCTCCCTGCCTCCTCCCCAGCAAATTGCTACTACTTAAAGATGGGCTTATATTTTGAGTCACAGGAATTTAATATTGAATTCTGGCATGAAGTTTTGCAATCTAGTTGTGTAGATAACATTTTCTTTTTTTTTTTTCCAAGTTTTAATTTTACTTTTGCCCCTGTTTTCACATAAGACAGCTATCTCTGGAACTTCTAGCCATGCTTTGTCTTTCTGCCATGTTCCACCTTATTCATACCATCTCTAAATTAAATAATTTCCTTTTTTCAGTGTTGATTTTTATATGCAAGGCTTTCATTTCTTTAGTCATTTTTTCTTCCATTTCTGCATTATTTTATCATACATGAAGCAACACTTTTCAAAACCTTATGCTTCTTCTGCAGCAGTAAATATGTACAGGTAATTCCAATGGCAATTTTTTTATTGCAAAACTTCACAGGAATGTTGGTAGAAGGGACCTCTGGAAGTCCTCTATCCCAGCCTCCTGTGAGAAATGTCATGAACACTACAGCAGGCTCAGCTGGCATCCTGACAACCTCCAAGGGTGGAGCTTCTACAGTGTTTCTCAGCTTCATGCTCACACACTGTCCTCCTCTCCTAGGAAAATAGATTTTCTTAATGTTCCAGCTGAGGCTTACAGGCTGCAATTTGTGGTGATGAATCTTTGTTATATTGCCATTACTGAGGCTCCACATCTCTGTAACTGCTCCCCACATAGTTAAAATCTGTGTTATATCTCCCCTTAGCCACCTTTTTACCAGATTAAACAGCTCCATCTCCCTCAACATCATCTTGTAAGTCCTGTGATCTGGGATACTGACCATCTTAGCAGCCCTGCACAGGACTGTCTTTGGTTTTAAACATCACATCATAAAATGGGTTGGGTTGGAAGGGACCATAAAGGTCATCTAGTTCAACACCCCTGCAGTGATCAGGGACATCTTCAACTGTATCAGGTTGCTCAGAGCCCCATCCAGCCAGATCTTGAATGTTTCGAGGGATGGAGCATCTATAACCTCCATGTTGCAACCTATTCCAGTGTTTCACCACCCTCGTAAAAAAACTGTTCCTTATATCTACTCTGAATCTACCCTCTTTAAGTTTAAAACCATTTTCCCTTGTCCTGTTGCAATAGACCCTTCTAAAAAGTCTGTCCCCATCTTTCGTATAGGTCCCCTTTCAGTACTGGAAGGCCACTGTAAGGTCTTCCTGGAGCCTTCTCTTTTCCAAGCTGAACAACCCGAATATCTCAGCCTGTCCTCATAACTGAGGTATTCCATCCCTCTGATCATCTTTGTGGCTCGCCTCTGGACCTGCTCCAACAGTTCCATGTCTTTCGTGTACTAAGGACTTTAGAGCTGGATGAAGTACTCAAGGTGTGGTCTCACCAGAACAGAGGGAGAGAATCACCTCCATCAACCTCCTGGGCCACACTTACTTTGATGCAGCCCAGGATATGACTGGCCTTCTGGGCTATGAGCACATATTGCTGGCTTATGTCCAGCTTTTCATCCACCAGTCCTTCTCTGCTCAGCTACTCTCAATCCCATCATCCCTCATCCTTTATTGATACTGGAGGTTGCCTCAATCCATGCACAGCACCTTGCACTTGGCCTTGTTGAACCTCATGATGTTCACATGGGCCCACTTCTCAAGCTTGTCTAGGTCCCTCTGGATGGCATCCCTTCCCTCAGGCATGTCAAGTGCACCACTCAGCTTGGTGTTGTCTGCTAACTTGCTGAGGGTACACCTGATCCTACTGTCTGTCATCAATGAAGATATTAAACATCACTCGTTCCAGTATGGACCCCTGAGGGACACCACTCATTACTGTTCTCCATCCAAACATTTAGCAATTGACCACTACACTCTGAATGTGACCATCCAGCCAGTACCTTATCCACCAAATAGTCCATCGATCAAATCCATCTCTCTCCAACTTAGAAGGAAAGGGTAGGTGTTTGGGGGAACCATGTCAAAGGCATTACAGAAGTCCAGATAGATGACATCCATAGCTCTTCTCTTGTCCACTGATGTAGTGACTCCATCAGAGAAGGCCATTAGGTTGTCTAGGCATGACTTGCCCTTGGTGAAGCCATGCTGGCTGTCTTGAATCACCTCCCCGTCCTCCATGTGCCTTTGTACAGCTTTTAGGAGCATCTGTTTAATGATCTTCCCAGGCACAGAGATGAGGCTGACAGGTCAGTAGTTCCCAGGTCCTCCTTTCTGTTCTTTTTAAAATAGGTGCACTGTTTCGCTTTTTCCAGTCACTAAAGACTTCACATGACTACCAGGACTTTTCAAATATCATGGAGAGTGGGTTGGCAACTACATCAGCCAATTCCTTCATGACTCTGGGATGCATCTCATCAGGTCCCATAGACTTATACATGTTCAGATTCTTCAGGTGGTCATGAACCAGATCTTCTCTTACAGTGGGAGGGTCTTTGCTCCTGTGGTCCCCATCTTGTGGGCCATCCACCCAAGAGGTGTGGGAACAGAGGTTGCCAGCCAGTGAAGACTGAAGCAAAAAAGTTCTTGAGTACATCAGACTTATTTTGTTCCCGGTTTGCCAGTTGTGCTCATTATGGAGGGTACACTTTTACCTTCTTTTTCTGGCTAACATACCTGTAGAAGCCCATTTTATTATTCTTTACTTCCCTTGCCAAGTTCAGCTCTGGCCTTACCTTGGCTTTCCTGACCCCAACGCTACACAACTGGGCAGTGTCCCTACACTCTTCCCAGGATACTTATCCCTGTTTCCACTGCCTGTGCAGTTCCTTCTTACCCTTTAGTTTGATCAGCAGGTCTCGACTCAGCCATGATAGTCTCTTGCCATCCTTTCCTGGTTTCTTACACATGGGAATCAAGTACTCTTGCACTCTATGGAAATCATCCTTAAAGATCTGTCAGCTCTGTTCTGCCTTGTCCCTGAGGGCCATTTCCCAGGGGGTCCTAACTAACTTCTTGATGCCTGGGACACTCTGCTTGTAACTGGCTACCATCTGTAGAGCAAATCATTGGCTACTTCTCTATATATCTAGGGGCCCAGCCTTTTTCTACTCAACTAGCAGTTTGTTCTTGCAGTTCACAATTCCTCAGTTTCCACGGAAGAGCATGATGGGAAGTGGTTTCAAACGCCTTTTCTAAAGTAATGCTTGTCATTGTCTGCATGCACACACATTTCCGTACAGAAGTCTCTTCCTGACTACATAGACTGTGTGGACAGTTTATGTGCAGCTTTTTCAATTCACTGAGCCATTTCTTCAAGCATATATGACTCAGAAGTCTTATTAGTCACACTGAAATTGTTTTCTGCTCTTATTGTCTGCATAAAGTGACTGAAGTGTTTTCCTAGGGATACTGGAAAATGAATGTAGCTCAGTGTTCATGTTGTTATAGAATGCTCTTTAAGTTTTGTAATTGTTATAGAGTGTTCTATATTTAAAGATGCTATTAAACATCAATAAAAAATAATCTACCTCTAACAAAACTTTCAAAACATGCAATGATATAGAAGAAAATGTTATGATGGAGTTAATAGAGAACTACTGTTGAATGTGTAGCGTTTTTTAATTATTATTTTTGAAGCAGCATGATGAGTCTCACTTCTGATGACAAAGCTTAAATCAAAAAAAATGGTGACAAAGCTAGTTTCACTCTTTTTATTTGTGTATGTCAGTTTTATGTATAGCAATGATTTAAAACTTTTCATATTAATCATTTCTAAAGCCATGCCTTCACCCCACCTTAGTATTTCCAGTTAATCATTAGCATGAACTGTCATTAAAAAGCCATTAATTTTGACATATACTGATGCCAATACACAGTTAAATTAATCTAATAAAACAACATATAATCTGTTTCAGACCTATGTGATAAATTTAGCCTGTGCCAAGGGGAATAATAAAACAGATGGACCTGCCAACAATTTTTAGTTATTTAGAGCTGGAAGCTATATGATATACTCACGTAGAAGAAAAAAATGTTTAACATACAGTATATACCTATTGACTTTCTTTTTTATTACTGTTGCTTTGATCTGATTTCTTAAACATGTAAACATAGACTCTAATCTCAGACTGATAATCCATATATTTAATCTCAGTATCTGTAGACATAAAACAGTATCAGATTTGAGAAATGTTGTAAAACAGAGTACATGTTAGAGATTAAAAGGCAGAAAAGCACCCAGAATTGTGGTCGTTTGTTGCTTGTTTTAATGTAATATTTCATTCACTACATGTTAATATTTGTTTTGTTGGCTAGTTCGGATTTTTTTTTTCTCCTTCTAATATGGCAGCATTAATTAATTGCTTAAATACCTTCTTGAAATATACTGTGGATTCTTAGATAACACGAAAACTTGTTCATAATGTAGTTTGTCTTCCTAGAGTGGATGCTGTATTATAGTGCAGATACTTGACATTTTGTGAATGTATCTGTCAGAGTTATGCTTATGAGACTAGCTAATGAAAAATGCAATTAAAATCTGAATATACATGTTGGAAATGGTGAATGGGATTTACCTTTCTAAAACTGTCTGTGTTCTTGATACAACCGAGTTCTTTAAGCTCTTTATGGCATCAAAAATCAGGAGCTCAGAGATAGAATACTAGAGTTGTGAGATTTGGGGTTAACAACATTTTTTTTTGTTCTCTCATTATTGCATAAGTTGTTTATGCTGAAGATGGGGACCAATATGGTTCTGAAGATTTGCAAGTGCTGGATTTATAAAGATAGGGTTAGGAATGTAGAGTTAGGATGCTTTTAAGACTGCAGATAATATTTATCAGATTGGTTAAGAAATACTGTGTACTGTCTTTGCATAGGTATTTTTAGAAAAGAATGCATGATGCAGTGGGAGATATTACCTACAGAAATTATGACTTACCTATTTCCTGGTATCATGGCATCAACGATCATTGCAGCTAAGATAAATATTTCAAACAAAGTTTCAGGCAAGCTCAGTGTAAGGCTAACTAAGTAAAACTAAATTGCTGAGGGAATCAACTCAGGTGCTTTATAGTTTCCATTTGCATGTGAGAATTATGATAACTCCTGGGCTCCTATTATATCATATGAAATTTGAAATAAGTTTCAAATTTGACCAGGTTGTCATTATATTGTTGCTATTCACTGGGGGAGGGGGGGGGGAAACAAATGAAAACAACCAAACTCCAAAGCACTAAATATCATCCTGTGTCACATTTATTCAACTTTATTGTAAAATGACATCTTCATTAGGTTACTGAAACTATGAAATTATATTGCTTATATCTGCTGAAATTCTGACTATAGTAAAATTGGTTGCAGAAACCTCAGTTCCTTCACCTGACTCAAGATTTCCCTCACTATAAGTACTAGAAGCGTCTCCATTTCTTTCTCGGTATATTCCAGGTTTGAGTCTGAGTCCTTGACAATACATTCTGTTTTCTTACTGTTTTTCCAATGTAAAAAATTGAGAGAAACCATTTCCTGTAAGGCTGATCAGGGACTGAAAGAGGTTGCCCAAGGAGATTGTGGAGTCCCCATTGTTCAAGGCAGTCAAAGCCTGACTGGATGGTGTTTCGAGTAAGCTGCTCTAGCTGACACTGCTCTGAGCCCCTGGGTGGCTGGACCAGGCAAACCCCAGAGGTGCCATCCAACTGTCATGATTCTGTGCTTCTATTGCTTCCTTAGTTGTCTGAAGAAATATATGCATCACTACTGACACTGTATGAAAATATGTTCTGTAATCCAAGAAACACTTCTAAGTATTTCTTGTTTTCTATGTTTTCTAGTCCTAATTTTCAGGTGTATATGAGACTAGTTGATAATATATGCATACTAGGCAGAACAAATGTTATATACAATGTCTATGTGCCCTTTCTGTGTTTGAGTAGTTCTTGCTGTTATTTGACAGCTGCATTATACTTGATTATGGCATAATCTTAATACATTTTTATCACCCGAGTATGTGTCTACCATCTGACACAGACTTTTGCATCAACAGGTATCTTCATTTTGCAGTGCATGCAATGGCAGGCTACCTACAACTGGATTTGTGTCCTCTGGGGTTTCACTTAAGTTTTTTTGTTAAAAGAACACAATTGAACAGATCACTCATACTGGAATTCAAGGAAGCCTCCTGATAAAAATGCATATCACTATAAAAAGATTCCTATATTCAATGACACTATTACCACCTGGTATTTTTTGAGAATGTATGACTGTGCAAAAGTAGAAACTCATGTTTATGAATGGACTGATATTCACACAGATAGTAAAACTTCAGGTTTATACAGCCAGAAATTAACTTCCATCTGACATTGGGTAAAAGCTTATAAAGAGGTTTTGCTGAACGCTGTTTGCAAACTAAAGAAACCTTGTTCTTCTGAGGGTTTAAAAAAAACCTGTTGCTGAGCTTTGTATAGATACAGTGTTTCACCTGCTTAAGATCATTTTATAAGCCTGAGCATGAAGTGTGTACTAAGTAGTTTCCTTCAGTTAATATCTCAGCTAATAGAGGGGTCTAGATAGATTGGAGCTTTGGACAATCATTAATGGGATGAAATTGAACAAGACCAAGTGCCAGATCCTGCACCTAGGACTAATGCTGTGTACAAGAATGAATTGGCAGAGGAGTGGCTGGAAATAAGCCCTACAGAAAGGGATCTGGTACTGCTGAGTAGCATCAGGCTCAATATGAGTCAGCAGTGTGTCCTGGCAGCCCTGAGGGCAACCTGCATCCTGGGCAGCACCCAATACAGCATGACCAGCCACTCAAGAGATGTGATTATTCTGCTATATTCAATGTTGATATGGCCTCACCTTGAGTACTGTGTTCTGGGACTCACAATTTAAGAAAGATGTGGAGGTCCCTGAATATGTCCAGAGGAGGGCAACAAAGCTGGTGAAAGGACTGGAAGGTGACAGGACTGGAAGGAATGTCCTGTGAGGAACAGCTAAGGACTTTGGACTTGTCTGGTTTGAGAAAAGGAGGCTGAGGAGATACCTCATTGCTCTCTACAGCTTCCTGAGGAGAAGTGGAGAGGCAGGTGCTGATCTCTCCTACCTGGGATCCACTGACAGGACATGTGGGAACAGTTCAAAGCTGCATCAGGAGAGGTTTAGACTGGATATTAAGAAGCATTTCTTTACTGAGAGGCTGGCTGATCCATAGGTATAAATGAAGAAACTCAGTCTGAATCAATGAAGAATATAATGTCTGTCCAATACCCAAACTAAATCGTAAGGTTTTGTCTTACATATGAACAAAACAACAGGTATAAGACCATGTTGCTCAGCTAAATTGCACTGACCAAACTTAGTGCACAAATGGCTTTCCTGTTCTTCAGCAATTAGCTTTGTGTAACCTGAATCTACTCTTCAGGTTACATGGATGAGTCTTCTGCTGATGTACAAAAGGATTAGCTATAATCCTACCTGTCTCACTTTATCAGTTGTGAAACACTGCAATTGTATAAACTATCATAAATCATAAAAATGGCCAGCTTTATAAAGGGTATTGCTTTTAATGAGACCAACTTAAATAGCTAAAAAAACAGAATAACGTTCAGAAACGGAAGTCGTCCACACCTAAAACAGAAACAACAAATCTCAAAACAACACAGCTGTAATATTACTGCTGTAAGTTATAAAAGCAGGTAAAAGACCGCTTTAAAAATGCTGCCTGAGGTGTAGTAGAAGTTTGCTAATCTTTAGGCAGTTAGCATGCCCTATTAGGAAATTTTCTTTTTCCATTTTTGTGTAAACAAAATTTGAGGAAACAACTGGAAAAACACTTAGCATCAAGGAAAACACTGCTCATATATGCTATAAATGCCATATCAGCATTTGTTCTGCCTATGTGGGTACAAGCATAAATTAGTAATTAGTTTAGATCTTAGTGGATTGACTGCTAATTGTCCAATTTTAGGTATGTTTTTCCTTCAGTATCTTAAAGGATTAGCAGTAGTCAGTCATGCTGCTTTTTGATTATGAAAACATTTGAGCAGAGAAGAGACAGCTTAGACTCGGTACCTTGTTTGAAAATGAAATGGTTGCACACCACAAATTGTCCAGCATTCTGCAGAAGCATCTTTTGTCTGTGACAAGGGCATTTATTTGAACACCTGGGTTATTAGCCAAAGTCTTGTAATATCACCAATATTTTTATTATTGTTGTTATAAACTTCTTGGTTCTGATTTGTATGGAATTACATTTGATATGTGGCTAAATTCGCAGATGCCCTATGTTTTCAAGATGGATTTCAAGCATATAAGATAGAGCAAAAACAGAAATAAAATGTAATATTTACAGTTTAAATAAAACTGATGCTTTAAAAAGGATGTGATCCCTTTTGATCTAAATTTAACCTTAGTTAAAAGATCTCAACTTGTTATTTAGGTTGCACTTGTCCTATAGGAGTATTTTTCTACTGCTTTAATAATGAATCTCACAGTATTCACTGCATCACCATAGCTCATGAGAAAGTTATTTTGTCACAGGTGAAGATTTACAGCTGGTACTGTTTTTCAAAACATCAGGTAGGGAAAATAAGACAGCAGAGGGAAGTAAAAATACCCTTTAGATTGTCTATACTGCTTACAAGACAGCATCAGAGATCATAAATTTCTATACCTGCACTATGGTGTTTTTTTCACTTTTGGAAAGTTGTCGTACATGGAATTTCTTGTATACAGCCCATATCTTGCAGTTAGGCCAGAATGGTTTTTTGCATGCAGATGACTCAGATAATTTTTTTTTTTCCTGCTTTCTTAACTGTTTGAAAGTGTTTATTGATAATTATTTCACATTCCTGGAAAACTAGTTCTCTAAATGCGCTTAATTTGGAAGTAGTGCTACCAAAAGAGAATGACTCTGTTGAAATGTAGGGGCTTTTTGTCCCCCCCACTTTTTTTTTTCTTTCTGTCTTTTCCATCAGCATCTTGCTGATGATCTATTATGCAAGTTTATTTTCATATGCATTGCAAATACAGCGGTCCAAAAACTTGCATGTCCCAACAGATGGATTATTTGATCTTCACTGAAAACCAAAATTTTTGATCCTCTGCATAGATGCAAATAGCTTCTGAACTATAAATATAATCAAAAGAAGGATTCCAATTGACTTCATAGGATATCAAGATACAGTTCCTGCTTATGAGGTGTGTTTGGTGATAATCAGTCATTTCTTCTGTTCTTAAACAGATGGTGGGGTTAATGGTGAAGAACCTTTTCCTTTAATATTTTTAATCTATTTTTTATTTGTTTTTCTCATACTGCGTCTTTCTTCCCTACCAAAAATACAGTCAAAATGGCATTATCAAAATGTGGCTATTAAATCTCAGGTGACTCTCTCACTAATTTTCATGCAGAATGTTACTAGTAGTGAAATTCAGCAATTTCATGACAGTTGCAAATGAAAAGAAACAACCCAGCGAAGGAGTATTTGTTGAATGTTTCAAAGCTGTAGAGATTGTGGGCTGATAAGGATCTTTTCTTTCTGGTTAGATCTGTACACAGTATGCCAAAGAAGTATTTTTCCTTTGAACCAAGATAGAAGAACTAAGATAGCCTTTGAAAAATATAACTGGGCTTTGTCTTTTAAATTAAGATATACCTAAGATAATATGTTGTAGAAAAATAGGTGTGAAAGGCTAAGTATTAGACTCTTCAGAAATGACTTGAAATATATTTCTTCCCATTTTGTATTTTTCTTTGGTGATTCATTAGACAGAGAGTACTTACCTAGAGTTTCAACGAGTGCCAGATTGACTGTAAAATAATTTTTAAGTTTCTTTTGCTCATTAGAACAAAATATCCTCACATTGCAGATAGCAAAGATCACATATTTAAAACTTCAAAGATTTGAGATTACCTTATTGTGTTTTTTCCTTTTTCTCCCTCCATATATTTCATTTTCTTGATATACCTTTTTCATGCATTCAGGAAACCTCTATACGCATAAAATACAGTTAGAAATTACCGTAACAGTATTTAGCCGGACCTCCTTGTAAAACGCAGAGTTTCTTTCACAGTGATTAAAAACAAAATAAATTAAAAATTTGACAAGACAGATGACTAAACTGTGGCTCTAGTGAAGGATGATGAGAGATCAAAGGAAATGTGTGGTGGTTCACAGTAAGGAAAGAGTATGCAAAGAATAAAATTTCTGAAACATTTTTCTCCAAGAAATGCAGAATCTAATCAGTCTGTTGTCATCTCCCCTGTGCACCCCAGCCTTCTCTTTCTTCATTCCCAAGCATCTATCAGCATATAGAATGAAATACCTGTCTTTTAAGGTGAAGAAAGAAATGCCTCTGCTACTTTCCATCTTCAGATGCTATAGCATGTCCCGTTTGTGCTAGCAGGAGTGGTGTACCCATAAAATCTCCTCCTTTAAATCTCTCCTGGTTTTTTACTTTGATCTCTCTAAAGGTCTGGGCTCATAGATGTATGTTTGTACTTTTTGTAGTATCATTATAGAACCCAGTTTTCTTGCTAAAACTGACAGTTATCCTGAATCCATGTCCTCTGAATAGAATGCACTGTATCTGCTTAACTGAATTAATCAGTTAAAGCCTGTCACTACTGTCTGGGGACTCAGCACATTCCAACCCATCTTTACTGTTTTCAGTCTGTTGTCAGCACAGTTTTCAGAAACTTCTTTCCTTTGTTTTCCATCCTGTATCTAAACAAGGACCCTCCTCACACCTCTCCTGTGAGTTATGAGGAATATGAGTAAATGAATGCATGTAAGTGTTGATATGAATAATTTACTGCCTGCTTACTTGCACTACAGAACACCTTATGTAGGTATTCTCAAAACTGCCTTACTGTCTTTGTGCTTGTTCTGTAAATACTTCTGCCACAAAAAGCCCCTCCCACAGACTAGCAACAGTTCCTTTATTTTCTTGCAATCCGATGAAATAATAAATATGTAACATATATAATAATAAATAAAATAAAATCTTGCAATCTAATAAAACTGTCAGTGTTTACTGCTGATCAAGACAGGAATATTACCATAATCCTGAAAGTGTGAAGGCAAAACACTTGCATAGGTCATAAACCAAGTGTACATATATTGAATCTGCAATAGCTATTGAAGTTGATATCGTATGTTAATTATAATGATTCTATTTGGATTTGAGCACACTGTTAGGAGAAATGATGCTTACAACAACTAAAAGGGCAATAATTGAAAATTCAGGTATACTTCATTCCACCTGTTTTTATATCTTACTCCTTTTTATTATTTTAAATTTTATTTTTTTGATTAAAAGGTGTCTGGGAAAATATGCAGATATACTACACATGGACTTCTGTATGAAATTGTTTGAAAACAACATTCTTATTTCCACTTGTTTAGAAATATACTCAGTAAAAACAGTAAGCATGGGAAAAATATAATCTGCAAAAAATAGTGAGAAACAGTATAAATTCCAATGTATTCTACTGTGTCTTGATTTTTCTTTAATCCTATTCTGTACCTTGTAAAGACATGTACAGTGTTTAATAGTCTCTAAAAATAATTATAGGCAGAATGATAGGAAAAGTTTTCTAAAAGCCACCTGCTTCACCCTCTGCCACAAAATAGCTTAAATTGTATGTAATTATTGAGATTTGTGTCCAAAAGTTCTGAAAAATCTTTACAGGTGGATGTTGCACAACCATGCAAAATCTTTCTGGTCCAGTTCTTAGAGTCAAAATGTTCTACTGATTAACTTGATTCTCAGTTTCTTCATGTGAAATTCACTGTTGTTTAATTATCAGTGGGCATGAAGAAAGTGTTTTCATACTTTAAGATTGTGTGCCTCCTTAATTTCTCCTCTCCAGCCTGAAAAACATAATTAAGTTTAGGCCTTCTTTGTAGGTCTTGTTTGTTTTTGTTTTTAAAAATAAACTGTTCTTTAATGCTTTTTTGCATTGCCCTTTTTTTTCATTCTTATCCTGTTACTGGCTTTTTCATTGCTTTGCATCTCATTGATCTCATAGGCATCTTCCAGCTTCCTACAAATAGCTTGTTTGGTTATCTGTTCTGATGTAGCTCTCATGGTATTTTTGAAAGAGTTCAAGGTAAGTTGATATCTACTGCCACTATTTTGCCTTTTAAAACATAAATATCGATTCTGCCTTTCTAGTTTTCACCTTTACAGTTTGCTCTCATCCATTCTTTATGGGCTCCAGTAGACTTTGTGCTCATAGTCTAAGTGTGAGCCACACAGCAAAAACTAATGTGATAAATATGAATAGATCAGTAGAAAAAAAAAAATTGTACCAAGGATAGAAAAGCTAGACTATGGGTATGCATATTTATTTACTTTATGATGAGTCTGGTCTCCTGGACCAAACATCCCTGTTTCACATGTTGCTCAAATATAGACAAAAGGAAGCTATCCTACAAAGTCTTGATTTCTGGTGTGTAGGCTTCTCAATGTTGCTTCAGCAAGTGCCAGAGCATCATTTCATCCATGTAGTAGAGATGACAGGATCACATGGCTGTTCTCATGCCCTTTTTTGTGGAAGCAAGTCTTATTTTTGTTCTTCTTCACTTAGATGTAATGTGCCTGCTGCTTCCTGGCTCTGAATTTGCATATTGGCCAGAGAGAGGCTCATAAATCTTGCGGTGGGGCAAGCGATCAAGTGGACATCATAAAAGTAATGACTTCCACCCTTTCAGTTGTTCATCTGTATGAGGAAGAGGCAGGGTAAAGGAAAGAAGATGTACCGAGTTTGGAGTTCGGACAAATGAGAGTGCAAAGTCCTGGGAATGACAGGCGGTAGATGCAGAACTTACAGATGCAAGGGGGCATAGCTGAGACCTTTGACCAAGATCTTGCTCTATGACTGCAATATATTGAATTTTCTGTGAGATCAAAGAAGTTAATTGGGAATAAAAGATGGAAAAGGGGAATCATTATTAACTTGTTTTTGTTTGTTTGTTTTTTCCAAAAAAAAAGGGCAGGTGAGACAAGCAATTCAGAAAAGCACTGAAAAGAGTTGCAGAAGTTGAAGGAAGAAAAACTATATAGAACCATAGGAGGTTTTGGTCTTGTATAAGGGAATGCCCTTAGCTAGGAGCTTTGGGCATCTATTTGAGCTGGTTACTGACCTTGAAACCTGTAGGCTTTTAAGTGGCGCAAGAAGCAGAACAACACAGGAGGTCTCTGTGGTTTGAGAGCATTCTGTCGGTGCATGTGCACTTGGTATTTGCTGTGGGACTTGCTTGTGCTGCAGATCACACATTGATTGAGACCTTTCTGTTCCTTTTAGAGACTGTTGCTGCATTTTGAACAGATCAACTGATTTAATTTCATCCAAAAGGAACCCCCTTCACATGCAGAAAAACTGCCCCACAGTCTGAGCCAACATGGAGTAAGTGGGGAAACCAGGGATTGCTGCACTCTGCTGAGCTGAGCTATGTCTTTGTTGTAGCCACATTTTAGCTAATAACTTATGGCTTGCAGACTTCAGGTGCCTCAGGATGCAGTTCATGTTACTCAGCTGGCTTGAAAATACCTGGCTTATGCAAGTATTTGTAAATGCATTCATCCTTTCCCTGCAAGACCTTAACACTTTGTCACAGGTGCACCAATTAAAACAGAGAACCAATTTATGTTGACCTTTTGACTAAAGGAGAAATTAAAAGAAAAAAAAACCAAAGGCATATAAAAATGTCAATATTCTTCAGTATATATCAGTTTCTTCTTCTTTGGGTGAATTGGTTCATTAAGTTACCATTTCACCGTAATTCCGTTTTCACCTTAGGCAAGTCTCCCAGGAAATCTTCTCTAAGAGTTCTTTTACTGAAGTTTGCCTTCTTGAAATACATTGCTTTTAGTTTGAGTTATTTTCCTTCTAATCTAACTTTTGAGAATTCTGTCCTTTTGTGACCAGTCTCAACTATGTTGCCACTTAATCTTCACGTTCTTAGCTGTTTCTTCTGTTAATTAGAGACACATGTGAAGCAGCCTTTACCCTCATTACTCTTCTCATGAAAACATTTCAGGAGCTTCCTCTTCAGCCTGTCTCCTGCTGCATTCACAAAGGATGTTAGTCATTAAACTACATTATCACTGAGGTCTGTGCTCTGGTTTATCTTTAAAAATATCTCATCCACTTGATCCTTCTGGTCTAGGAGGGAAATCCCCAAGTGGCAATAGCTTTTTTTTTTGGTTGGTTGGTTGGGGGTTTTTTTGTGGGTGGGTTTTTGTTTGTTTGTTTGTTTAATTTATTCCCATCCTTTGCAGTTACTTAGGAGTTCTTTCTCCATTTTGGTCTGATCCTCAGAACAAGTGTATTTCTCCATGCTCCCTAGTTGGTCCTCCTCAACAGGATGTACTACATGAATTTGAATTCTTCCATCTCCTTCTCTACCTGGATTGCTATATTGTTTCTGTAATTACAAATGAGCAGCATAAAAGTAGTACTCACATGACTGGTGAGTCTCAAATCAAGTAACTCATGATTCTTGGTGTTAAGGATGTTGCTTTTTCACTAGCATTGGGATGGGTTCTTCATCTGCTATTGAGAATTGGACCATGGGCTGCTTCCCTAATCAGCTGCTTCTCTGGAGGGTGTGCAATTCATGCTCCATGTCTGGTACTCTTGTATTGCTTTCTAGCTGGTCAGCTGCTTTTTCACTGGAGGTACTCATGTTTAGCATGTTATTGATATCCTTTTGGATCATATGGGCTACTCCACCATCTTGTTTATAGGTCTTCTACCAGTTTCCTTAAGGTTATTTGCAGGGATTCGTTGATTCCTGGTTTCTACTTTTAGAAGTGTGCAGGTCTGTGTTTCCCAGTTTGAGCATATAACCTGGATTGAAGAATTCCCCTCCAGTATTCCTGTGTGGGCACAATGGCAGGTAGCCACCCGGTATCCACCCTGTATCCTCAGAGCTGTACACTGAGAAAGATTTGATGACAGAGAGGTGATCCTGATGCCATGCTTTTAACAGGCTGAATTGTAATACTAAACTGTGTTTCCTAAAACTCCATTCTCCAACCAGTCTTTTAAATTGCCCTGTTACAAAAGTCAGTGAGATACTGAACTGTTGATTCGCAGATAAATAGCTTTCATTGTCCTTCAGTGATCAGGACTTGAGCAATACCATAGGAAGTTTGTGATAAGTGAGAATACACTATCATCTCTCAAAATGATGCTGCAAATTTGTGTTTAAGATTTCTCTTGAAATTATCCCCTTTACAAGACTTCTCCTATTTGCCAACATAAATGATAACTTCTCAAAGTCTTGTGCCATGCTGAGCTATCTGCAAAGAGAATAGGTAAGTCCCTTGATCGTTGTGATTACAACACTCCTCAAAAAAGTGAAGGTTATGGTTTTTAATCCCTTTGGACTTCAGAAAAGGAACTTGAAGGTATCAGTTAGGAGATGAGTGTTCTATTGAGCAGGCTGTTAGATAAAAGTTATTTTGAAGCAACTTTGTGGCATTTCTTACACTTTCATTTCCTTAGCTCTGATAGCAAGAGATGGATCTCTGCAGCAGGCTACGGTGCTCTTAGTCCCATTTATTATATTGAGTGTATCAACAGAGCAAAATGTTGCTTATTGAAAGATGTGGTAGCTGTTTTGAAAAACATGCAGTAGTTTGTACGTGGAATTATTAAGTAATGTGTATAAACTTAGATACTATAAAGACTGCAATGTTACTCACACTTCTTGAAAAGTAAAATTCTGCGGCTACCAGGTTTGATGCAACACTTTTTGCTCACGTTAAAATAACTTCTGATTTTGACAGTAATTGGTTCCTTAGACTGCGTTGAAAATTGATTTCTTTAATGCCTTTTGTGACAGTGTGATCAAGGAAGCAGTGTAATAGATTCTACTTAATGATATTTGTATTGTTATAAGAAAAGTACACTTTGCTGAATGTAAGTGCCAGTCCAGGGAATTGCTGAAGGATGTGCTTGACTGTAGGAACCATAGTACTTCTGTGGTGTGGCTCATGAGGTTTTTTTTAAGTTAGCCCTTCCTCTGTAGTGAATACAGAGTCACACTATAAGAAAATATTTATGAAGGTATGTGTTTCCTTAATACATGAGTGTAAAAGATTAAGGAAACACAGGGCAAGAAAGGACCTTCTGGAACATTTTTACCTAGTTGTTGTCATAAGTAACCCTGAGATGAATGATTCCTCATAAAATTGATAAATTGTCTTTTTGAAATTTTCAGGTGGCTTCTCTAGCTATTCTTATTCAACTGCTGTTCCAGAATCCTATTTCTTTGGATTCTGCAATCTAAATCAGGGAATATTTAAAATCTAGGACTCAAATCTGCAGATGAGATTCCTAACTCGTAAGATTTATCTTAAAATGGTATTCAATCTTTTCTGATGGAGCAGCATGGATTTTCTGTTAATATTAAAGATTCTTTGTCTCAAGATATCTGTCCTGGTTTGGCCAGGACAGGGTTAATTTTAGTGGAGCAGGTTATTCTACACCATGCTGATGTCATGCCCTGGGGCCAGTTCTGGTGGGGGGGCAGTTCGAGGGCAAATTCGCCTTTCGCTGTATCTGGGTGAGCTCGCTCCCTCGCTATTGTCTGTTATCAATCTTCTTTTTTGTATTGTTCCTTTATCACTGTTACTGCTGGGTTTCTTTGTTAACTGCAAAAAGTGCTTTTTTATATGTTGTTTTCTTATATAAATATGTATATATTAAACCTTCCTTATCTCAACTCAAAAAGGCACTTTTAAACCTTTTTTTTCTTTGTCCGCGACCTGCGGCAGAGGGAGGGGGCGGGGAGCCACATGGCTCGGCCACCCTCTTACTAAACCAATACAATATCTTTTATGTACTGATGGTAATTTTTCTTTTCAATAAAATTTTTATTATCTATACAAATTGAATTGTTACTGAAAAGAGAGCAATTGTTAGAGTAATGTGGTTATAACAGTCATCAGTAGATCCTAGTTGTCTCAGGCTGAGTGAAAAATAAGTTAGCCCTATCAGATACAGGTTAAGTACTCTAACTAGAGTACGTAAAGGAGAAGCTATTTTCCAGCTGGTTTGTGGAATACAATCTTAAAGTTAATTTGTCCTCATTAAAAGTACCTCATTGTAAGGATATGATAAATTAGGGACAGAACAATACTGCAAAAAAACAGATATGCTGGAATAAACAAGTGAGATAATTTTTCTCTGCTTAGCTACGGTAGGTGTTCACAAGGTGAGCTTTTTCTGCTGTTTTTTGTTTGTTGTTCTGCTTCTTAGATGTGGATGAACAGAGTAGGAACAATGGGAAGCATTAAGATGGAAAATGACATACACAAATAGATGATGAACTGCAATTACTTAGTCTAAGCAATAATGTATTTGAAGGACAAAGAAGTAAAGCAAATGCATTATAACATTGGAAGTTCAGATTACATATGAAGAAAATATTATACCCATAAAGACAGTTTAGGCAATATAGTAAATTGCCTAAAGAAGATATAGAATCTGTCTTTAAGGAAAATAACAAGAGAAAACCATATCATACCATTATGTCAAGAATAGCTAAGGTACAGCTGATTTTGCAGTAGTGCAAGATAATAGCAGTCTTTTGCAAAATCACTCAGCTAAGCCCCACCACTCAATTCAAGACATGATTTATCATTTTTTAATGGTAATAAATGCTGCTGGAAAGGTTACTAATGCTAGTTTAGCACTTCCATTCTTTGCTGTCCCATTTTTTCCAGTCTTGTCATGCCCAGTCCTGCATTGCTTGGAAACTGTAGTAGAAATGCGACATGAAACTTGAGGTAAGTACATACTAGGGATGGGTGAATATTTGATCACAGCTTTTTTTCATGGAGAATAAGTTTGAAATACTTAGTAAAAATCTTATTTTCTGTAATAAACACTAATCTTTACTTGTGAACTAAAATATATGGATTTTGAGGAACTGCCTCATTGTGTAAGTTTAATTATCTTACATGATTATCCTGTCTTTCTGGTTAGCTAGTTTCTTCTGAATGGGTTTTGAAGTATTTTCAAGCAGACTTGGCCCAAGCATATGGTAGAGTTTAGTGGTACAGGAGTTGAAATTTGGGATGCTCAGGCTCATTGAAACGGCAACACGAGAAACACCAAACACATAATTGCACCAACACAATCTACTTTGTGTATCTGAATGAATTACAAGGCATCTCCACCCAAATAATATTTTTACTTCTCAATCTGGGTAAGCTAATATTAGTTCAGTGTAAGGACTGGAATATGTGAGAAGGGTAGGTCCTGAAAATTGTTTACAGAGATTCCTAGAGAAATGACAGAGCCTCTGCCCTAACATTTTAATTAAGCCTTATGCATCCACAACAAACAGTGAGACTGTACAGATTTCTTATAGGTAAATATTTCTTACAGTTCTATCAACAAACATGACTGCTTTTGTATATATCATACTTGTTTATTGTCTTCCAATGTCAGTATGCTAGCAATCTGCAGTTTTTCATTGTTCTTTCTGAAGTCAGGCAACCACTTATTTGAAAAATAAAATACAAGAATAATGTATGGTTAAATTTTCAGCATGACTAAATCATCTTCAAGATGTTCTGTGAAAATTACAACTAAGCCTCAAAGGCAGGGAAGCATATTAAATAACCTGTGCAATTTATTTACACTAAATAAAGACACCCACACCCAATAATTTATAATTCATCTAATTGAAAAATTAGCAGTCTTATCAAAATGGTGTTATTAGTCCAGTTACAGTGATACTAATACTTGTAATCCAAAATATTCAGTTATTAAAGTTTTCTCCTAATAATGATAGAACTCAAAGCACTATACACAAACGTCTGCTATCCAGTCCTTTCTTTGGGGTTAGATATGACCTTTTTGTGTATGGTAACACGAGGCATTTTCATGCTTTGACAGGACCAGGATGGAGTTAATGGTGAAGGGTTCTCCCACCTTGTTATTGGGTCTCCCTTCAGTTATTTTTACATTTGCTTACATGATTGGATTGCTTGATCTATTTATTTATTTTAATTTTTCTTCATCTCTCAATAAATTCAATGCTATAGCCAAGGGGGGAAATATTCCACTCATACTGAAAAAACTACATTTTAAATTTGTTTTCCAGACTGGGAGTCTATTGAAAAAAATTTCTTGATCACCTTCTGTAATCAGTTTGACTTCATATGTGAAAAAGATAATAAGTAAAGAAATAATGCTTCTGGATTTACCACTTCTCAGTGTTGACCTTCAGATGAGTGACAGGCCTTCTTTACCTCATCACCTCATCTCTCTGTATTTTCAGTTTCCAACCTGTTTGCCTATTTTTACCTACTTCCTGGTGTCCTGTAACTGACTCTACATAGACCAGAAACCCTTCACTAGCTCCTACTTAATAATTTTGCTAGTGATTACAGAGAAGAAAATTTACCATTCCCTAACTATGTTTTATACTTCCATTCTGCCTGCATGAAGTATAGAGTTGTAAAGGGTGTTCTGCATTTTTTAACTTGTTAAATATTGATTGTAAGAGGCTGTATTGAGATAGAAGTTATTTTTTGTTAGTATGACCACACATTGACCACAGAGTTATAATTTAAACAGAATATTGAATAAAATGGTAGAGAAGACAACATGCATCCAAAAAAAAAAAAGAGAAAATAACTAGTTTCATGTCCAAAAGCTTAAGAGATTCTATGTAGAAGATTGTTCATTTCTATACTATTTGGTCTAGACTTCATATCCTTCTCGCCACATAGTTTCTGTAGGAATTGCAGGTGTTCAATGGGTCTGAAAATACTGTTATTATTGTTTAAATTCCTGAATGTCAAATATTTAGAGGGAAAAGAATTGCATAGTCAGGTTCTATAGTTTCCCTAATTTATTAATTATGTTTAATTTAAGAACATACAAATGGAAATCTATTGTTTAAAAAAAACACAGCAATATTAAATATAAGAGTTCTAGGAAGATCATACATTAATCTGGAATAGTCTATGAGAACAGATCACATAGAATTCTACCTTTTTCACTTGACATTAAAGAACACATCTATGTATGAATGAAAAAATAGCAACCCAGACCAAGGAATAAAAGAACATTTAAGCATGAAAGATTGTTGTAGGTCTGGTGGACTGAACCTAAATTTCGACAGATTTATTGGCGCCCAATGTAGGGCGTGAAAAATATGGAACACTTCATGAATTTGCGTGTCATTCTTGCACAGGGGCCATGCAAATCTCCTTTAACCCCTTTCCCCTCCCCCAAATAGAGGAAGAGAAAGGGGATAAGGGAGAGAGACTTATGACCCTCTCCCCTCCCAAATGGGAGAGGAAGGAAATGAGAGAGAGGCTTCCGGATTAGAAAAGAAAACTAAAACAGCTTTAATGAAGATAATAATACTAAAATGGGATATATACAAAAGCAGTATTGAACCCAATCTCCCTCTGATGGCAATTACGTCACCGTCGCCACTGAGGCTGTGCAGGCACTGGCAAAGTCCCAGACTGTGCTCAGCAGCAGACGGGAACAGGGTTCGGGAGCTGGGCTCAGAAACACACAAATCAGGATCAAAGGCACAAGGTGGTCTAATAAGGGAAGGGTCCAAGAAGGCACAGGATCCCAAAGGGAAGCGAAGGCCAGTGGAAGGTTTGGTGAAAAGGAAAAAGGGCAAAAGGACAAAGGGACAAAAGCTAAAAGGGCAAAAAGCCTTGAGACCCTCGTGATCCCTCAGCTTTATACTGAATATGACTTATATGGGATGGAATACCTTGTTGGTCAGCTTAGGGTCACCTGTCCTGGCCAGTCCTCCCTGCAGGTGCGGCCTTTCACTTTCTGCAACCCCCGATGTGGTACACAAGAGTTAGCAGTGACCTTGGTCTGCATACCAATTTTTGGTAGTAACTCCAAACATTGAGTGTTATCATTGCTAGAAGTAGACACTGTCTGCAAAAACATGCTGTTAGCTTCAGAAAGTGCAGTTAGTTAGAAAAAGAGTGAGCTGAAAAGTAAAATCACTGAACAGAATTGGTTTGGTTTTAACTCAAACCAGGACAAAGATGCATTGGATCTTATTGTCTGGTCTGGACAGGTTATCTATTTTCTATTAATATATCCACATACAGTTTTTCATTTTCAAGATTACTTGTATAATTGAAGAAGCCAGGCCATGTTCCACACATTCAAAAAACCATTCTAAAGGAAAGAGATATTCTAATTCCATTTAGTTTGGATAGTAGTCAGACTTTTTTTTTTTTTTTTTAGCAGCTTTTCTACGTAAAATCTCATTGTCAGACTGAATTTCCACAGGTTTTTTTTTTAATAAATCTGTATGCCTTTAAACATTGCTGCTCTGTATTATAGTATCTTCTTCCCCAGCTTTTCCCTGAGATCTACACGGTGTCAGATATTATTTTCAGCAGAGGGATGAAAGCAGATGTTTCCACCAATCCACATTTTTTGCCATTCCAATGTGTTTTCCTGGGTATCTTTCTATCATTTTATCACTTTATTTTTGGCTATGGAAATTCTTATCTTTCATGGTAATCCAGGAAAATACACTCTGTTTTCATTGCTGATACCATGATTCATTTTGTTTGTGCAGGACTTTAGCTGCCTACAGTTTTTCTTTCAGTTGTGCATCCATAACTATGTCCAAGCACCATTTTCTGCAACTGGAATTATGCTCCAACTCTGTTTATGAAATTCAGCTTTTTGTGTGTGTGAACACAATACAAGTAATTTCCCTTGTCATCTTCCTCCCAACCTTTTGTGAGTCTCTTCCATTTTATCAACAACATAACTGCTAATGTCTTTCATCTTCCTAATCATCCCCATCACTGTCCCTCTTATCTGCTTTTTGTGCTGTCATATAAAATTCAGTATTCTTTTTCCATTTTCAATAGAATTCACTACTGTTTCATTGCTTCAACCACCTTCCTTCTGCTATCTTTCCCTCTTATTTTTCATTTTGAGTAGCGTCGTATGTTTCTATGCTCTTTCACAGCACTGCAACCACATCATCCAGATTCCGTTTCATGTTTAACCTCTGCTATGACGCCTGCAAGGCAACTGGCAGTGAATGCTTATTAATTTATACAATATTGTGTTTAGGCACTTTGTTTAAATGCTACTTCCCGCCCCCCCCCCCACCCCCCCATATTTTTTCCAGTACTTCCATCTTCAAACTGTGAGCCTTTGGGGATAGAATATGGGTTTAAATCTTTTGCTTGTTTTCTGTATAAATATCACATCTTATAGCAGAACTTTTGAAAAACTTGAACATTATTGATAATAATTGACATCATGGCCTATCAATTACTTTGTTTTTCCTGCTGTAAAGTACTGAAACAGATATTTGGTGTATGTTATTACAGAAAATGGGAGAAATACCATGCAAAACTGAAATATAAAATGTTATTTATTCATGTTTTAGTCAATTCAGATTAACCAACAATTCAGTTTACTTTTCACTGTGCTTGTGGCTGTAAGTTCGAATATATTATCCTAAGGAAAAAGCTTGCATTTTATTTAGCTGGGTCCTTTGCTGCCTTCTAACTGCCCATTTTGTGAGATGCATGAAAAATTATTGGAGAATCTAGCAGAACTTGGTTCTCAACTCAAGAGTTTTAATTCCTGAACTGCAGTATCACACTGTGCTACTTCTCTTCAGACCAAGGAATTTTGAATTCTCTGATCTTAAATAGGAATTGTAAGTGTTTGGTTTTTTGCACTTTCATGTTTCTCACCTAGCAGTACTACACAGAGAGTTGCAGGCTTTTGTAATATTGAGGTATGGCTTTGATCCAAGACTCATGCAAAGACATTTTACTTCATCTAAGCTGAATTGTAAGATCTACTGTGTTCCAGAAGAAATGTTATTTCTAATTGAAATAGTATGCAGATTGACTTCAAACCTGGCCTTTCTGTTGCTTAAAGGTGTTCCAAACCAGTATTGCAAATTCTGTCCTAGGCCCCCAGTTCTTGTCATGTATGGCACAGAGAGCTGACGATCATGCAGATTGCTAACCTTGTTCTTGCATGCTTTTTGTTCATCAGCAATTTGTATAGAATTCCTTATCTGCTTGTTCATTAGAATGCTTTAGTATCTAAATAATTAAAAAAAAAGTGAGGGAAAAGAAAGCACAACACAGCACATTTCATAATAAAGCAATATATATGGTCCACGATTAGTTAGGATAGATTGTACTTTTAGCCAACATCCTGTCTTGTTGAGAAGTACTGTACATTTTATCATATGCTTTGCTATTTCTAAAAATAAAACATGCTGCTTTGATATTTTATCGGGCAGAAATAGAATATACTATATAAGTAGTACACCCTTACAGATTTTTCAGTATGTTGTCAAGAAATAACTTAATCTTTTAGAAGATCATCCGCTCTGTTTAAAGACGGGGTGAACTAACTTCAGACTTTCTTGTGTATCATTTTCAGGATCTGAAAACAATCTCTGCTCCTTTCTTTAAAGATTAAAGCTTGAAAAAATTCTGAATATCAGTATTAGTTGTTTGACTCCCAAAACTTTTTTTTTTTAATGTGCTCTGATTCAAAGTTATACTCTCTTTATCAGAGCTTTATAATAAGTATAGTTTGGAAATTCATTGACTTTAATGCAGTGTTCAAATTCAGTAAAATTATTCCTATATTGCTGCAGTTAGAAGACAGCAGCATAAAATAAATGCTTAGCTTTCATATTTTAATGTTTTAATAGCTGCTTATTTGAATTTCTGGTGTTCACAACTGAAGTGTAAGGTAATCAAAGAATGCCATAAAATATTGATAGTGATGATTTTATTACTATTTTAAAATAATATAAGGTAGGAATATTTATGGGTGTAAAGATGACAGGTTTGGTTTTTCTAAGTGTCATAGGCAGGAAAAAGAACGAAATGAGTGAGGCATGGTCACTGTTTCATCTTCTTACATGGGAAAAGGGGAAGTTATACATGGAATAACAATCTAGGAATAATCATGAAGAGGAAATAAAGTGACACAAAGACTCACCACCTACCACAAATAGACTAATGCCCTGTCAATCTCCAGGCAAAGGCCACACTGAAAAACAATCCCTGTTGTCTCCCCCCGCCTTCGTCCTCTAACACCAATTTTATTTCTTAGCATCATTTTACAGGTATGGAATATCCCTTTAGCCAGTTTGTGTCAGTAGTCTTGGCTGTGTTCTATCCCAACTCCTTGCCCATCCCCACCTTACTTACTGGAAGGCAGACGGGAAAAAAAGAGAAAGGCTTGATGCTACACAAGCACAGTTCAACTCAGCCAAAGCATGGCTTCTAGCCAAAAATCCAAAGCACATACACCACGCAGGCTGCTATAAAGAAAGCTAACTCCATCCCAGCCAGTTCCAGTACGTATTGTAAGAAACTTATTATTGTAAAAAAGTACTGGAATAGTTCATTCAAGTGTATTTTTTGGACTTGAATAGAATCAAATCACAACAAAATTATAATCTGAATATTCATTGCCTGGAAAGCCTAAAGTAGTTTAGGCAGCTTATTTGGAAGATTAGTGGAAGGAATGCCTAAAATGAATTATTCTAATAATACTATATCAAAATCATACCTATAGAAAGATGCAAGTATGTTATAAGACAGAATTCTGTGGTTCTGTTTTAAACTATTTTATATTAATTTTCCTCTTTATGAGGGGAGCCCCAAAGTTAAACTGATCTTCATGGTCATAAGTGCATTAAATGAGCTAAGAAGAGTCGATCTTCCTCTGATTAATCTTTTCAATCCTTATGATTTTTTAACCCAGTAATGTTACTTCTGAAGACTCTTGCATTTTTTCTCTATAATAGCATATTTCTAACTCAATAAAACAAGAAACTCTTCTTATTCTAAACCTTGTTTAAACTGGATAGAGAATTATTGATGAAGAAAACGTACTGGTCACTGTTTTTTTGATGTGCAGAGCCTTGTTGAGCACCCATAGTAGATGTCTGACTATTGCTTTTATTTTATAATTCAGTCTTATTTCATATCAATCATTACACACTTCAGGAAGTTACTTTCTGGAAGATTATTGCTTTTATCATCAATTACAGTCACAGTCACCCTACTTTAGTTTCATATTTTGTAACATCATTTGTGGCTTACATTCCAGAAAGTAGTGTCTGTCTTCTCATATTGAATAATGTACTTCTACTGAAACTAGAGTACTCCTATCTGTCCAGAGTCTGTCTGCATTCAAACTGTTGGACTCTGGTATGTGGGTAGCTCACTGCAGAAGAGCTGAAGAATTGATGGCTAAGAAACTTCACTCAGAAAAGGGGAAGCCCTTGCCGATGCAGTAGGCTCTGTCCTTACTTTGTTTCTGAGATTCTAGCAGTTTAAACTTGTTACAAATTAACTTCCCACTGCTGAAAATAAGCAGATAAAATATAAGTATGAAAAATTAGTGAACAAACTCCTTTCTGTGCTTCAGTTCCCTCTTAGTAACATAAGAAAAGTATCACTTCATATAAACCCACTGACAGAATTTTGAAAATTTATTAATAGTTGTGAAGAACTGTGTAACTTCACTAACAGACACTTATGAGAACAAAAGCCAAGAGGGAAACTGACAGTACAGTCTTCAAAGCAGGGTTTTAACAGAGTGCAATAAATCCAGAGTGAAGAAAATAATGAGATGAAAGCAAAATAGTGAGTAGCTGCCGATTAAGAGTTGTGCCAGCCTTGTGTGGAATTAGCAGGGATTCAGTAGGGTAAATATTATGTATAATTATAGACTTTATCATATACATACATGCAAGATGGAAAAGATGGAATTTTCTTAGGCAACCTTAATTTCAGCATTTTCCAGTTTTCTGGAAGTTTGACTTTGTATTTTTTCTCTTTTTTTTTTTTTTTTTTAAGTTTACTGTGAATATTATTTTATGCTTGTCAGTTGCAAACATTCTCACAGAAGCAGAGAAGCAGATAAAACAGCATACTGAATTTGCCTTTTCAGTTAGAAAATGTGTTTATATCCAGATCAATAAATCAGTACCTAATTCTTGTGGAATTTTTATTCACTGCAAGAAAAAAAAAAAAAAAAAGCTGTGGTTGTTGTCTTTCCTCAGGTTAGTCTTTCCTATTATGATTTTTTTAATCCTATTTCTATAGCAGATATAGAAACACAGGATTGCTGGAATTGAGAGTTAATGGGTATTAATGCAGACTGCACATTCAAAAGCAAAGTCTAATTTCTTTAGCTTACTTCCTTTTCAAAAATAGGCACCCCTGGCTCATATTGCACTCTTTGTCAGAAAATTTACAAATGCCTAAGGTTCTATAACTTAAATGATTTGTATAGATATTTCATATCTTGATTTGAAAAAAAAAATTAAAATGTAACATCACTTCTTTAAGAAGCATTATTTGATAATTCAGCTGTCATAGAATACTGGTTTTGGCTGGGATAGAGTGAATTTTCTTCATATTAACTGATATGGGGCTATGTTTTGGATTTGTGCTGAAAGCTGCATCGCTAACATAGGGATGTTTTATTACTGCTGAGCAGCGCTTACACAGAGTCAAGGCCTTTTCTGCTCCTCACACCACCCCACCAGTGAGTAGGCTGGGGGTGAACTAGAAGCTGGGAAGGGACACAGCTGGGACAGCTGACCTCAACTGCTCAAAGGGGTATCCCATACTATGTGACTATATGATATCATACTCAGCAGTAGTAGCTGGGGGAAGAAGAAGGAATGGGCATGGAGGGACATTCAGAGTTATGCCATTTGTCTTCCTAAGTAACTTACACATGGTGGATCCCTGCTTTCCTGGAGATGTCTGAACATCTGCCTGCCCATGAGAAGTAGGAAATGAATTCCTTGTTTTGCTTTGCTTGTGTGCACGGCTTTTACTTTACCTGTTAAACTGTCTTGGTCTCAATCCATGAGTTTATCACCTTTACCCTTCTGATTCTCTCCCCCATCCTGCTGTGAGGGAGTGAGAAAGCAGCTATGTGATGCTTAGTTGTCAGCTGGGGTTAAACCATGACACGGAGTTTTTCTAACAAAAAGGCAGTTCTTGGCTTTATGTAATCAGTTACAGGTTTTTCTAAGCATTATATGAACTGTTACACTGCCTATTATATTTCTGTTGGTGCCATACCACCTTAACAAATATATTTAACAAATACATTGTATACTATAGATAGCCTTACCAGTAACGTTTGTTATTGCATATTTTCTCTGCTCTAGAAAGAAATTGTGTTTATTTTCTGACTCTGGTATTTTCTGATTTTGTAGTCATAGGCATCTAGGCTTCTAGTCCTGTAAGTGACCTATGAAGGTATGATTCCCAGCAGTATGTTCTTTGCAAATCTGTCATAGTGCGGAAAGCGGTCTATCACTATATCCTTGTTGTGTTTATTAAATGATACTCGCTGAATTACAATGTATAAAATATAATTCTTCTTGTTGTCTTAAAGAATTAACACTTTCACATCTTGCTTCAGATCTGTGGCTTCAGATCGTGTCAATCATATATCTGCCATATTGGGCATCATTACTTGTTTTAGAAAGTGTATATAGCTATGGTGGTGTAGTAGCTACACTATCTTTAGGTATGGGTAGTTTTAACTTAGTATCCTCTTCCAGCTTCAGCTATAGCAGCTGGGGACACTTATCCAGCTGTTTACAACTGCCCAAGCAAGCAGGGGTTAGCTGTGTCACAATTCAGCTAGCAGAGCAGAAATGCAAGTTTTCACTGTTCTGCTGCACTGAAGTCAGCAATGGCTTCGAAACATTTAATCAGCAATTAGGTTAGATTTGCTAATTTTGCACTTAAGTGGATCAAGTTGAATTCCACTAGCTCTACGGGGAAGAATTATTCTGTCAGGAATTCAGTAACAAGCATCCAGGGATAAAATGTCTTGAATTTCTATCAGTGTGCAAAATAACTCTGTCTCGAGCAGGTTTCATTGTTGTTCCTGTAAGAATACAGCTGAAGCCTTGTTATGCCACTTTTCTGTGCTTATATTGTATTGAACATTTAATAATTTGGTTTGCTTGTTTCATCCAGATTTTCACAATGACCCCTTTCCTATTCCTAGTCAGATAAATTAAAACAAGCAAAAATAACACTCAGCATTTTTGAAGTTCCTCTTTTCACCAGCAACCCACTCTTTCAGTAGTAATGAGCAACTATTAAAAAATTATTTGTTTTCTTTCTTCCAATATTTTTCCTATGTATTTTAACTTCTGGGAAAAGCAAAACCAGTTAATTCAAGACATAACAATGACATAATATTTTTACTAATATTTCACTACTTAAAAATAACAGATTGCTTAACCAAATGTTATATGTATTCTTAGAGATAATTAGCTAATTGTTTTACTTAGCAGTTGTAATTCGAGATCTAACTTCACCTCTACAGTAAAGGAATTCTTATAAACTACATTTGTACCCTTGAATTAGGTGCAGCCAAGGAAAAATGTACATGGTTCACCATCAGGCTGCAGAGTTAAATATCTCAATCCTAGGTGAAGCTTTGGCTATAAATTCTTCTGTCCCAGATCATCAGGAGAACTGGGAACAGTGGGACAGAACTCATTATTTTTAGGTATTAGGCCAGCTACTGTGTTCTTTCTAGCTGATTCTGGATAAGGTTATTTCCTAAAGTGAACATATATATTATTGATTGTAGGATGGAATGGGAAATTTGAGAGTCACTAAAAAAGGAATACGACTTGAAGGCATATCTGAATTTCTACTTCCACTGTATGTGAAAGAAATCCATTCCCGAAAGGTAGGTGGTTTTCTTTTTTTTTTTTTTTCTTAATTTACAGCTAATATAAATTAATCTCTTCAATTTCAAACTACAAAGTTTAATTCTTACACCTCCTAAATCAGCAATCAGTAGAGGTTTGCTTTGAGAATACCTTAATATTGAAAGCTTCCTTCATGTCAAAAATTATTTTGGTTTTTTTTTTTCTGAAACCTTGCTTGCCTCTTAAAAGAAATATCTTATCCTAAAGAAAGGAGATTGAAAGCATGTATATTTTATACTTCAAATGACCTCTGCACTGGGAATGGAACATTTGTCGTAATGTCAATCATTTCATGTGAACTCCAGAAAAACAAGATAGGTAATATGTGCAAAATGTAGTGAAATAAGGAATGGTTTTGTGTATTCTTAAGCTCTTTCTAGTATTAGCTAGTGTGATTTTTTTTTTTCTTTCTTTCTTTCTTTCTTTCTTTTTTATTTTCCCCTCCTCATTAGGTACAGGCAACCTTGCTAAACTGCATAATGTTTCTAGGATTTAATTTTTGAAAGCAAGCTGCTTTTAATATTGCTTAAATGTAATTGTTTGATCATATACCAACACATTTTTACAGAGGAAAAAAGAAAATCAATACATGTATTCAGAAATTCAGTACAGCTCATTTTAACTCATTTATTTTTATTCAGTCGTGCCATTTATATTAACGTCATCAATGAATTTAAAAAAAAAAAAAATTGCAATACTGGAAATCTCTTAAGTCCTTTTTGCCATGCAAGTGATGACATATGATCAGAAAGGAGTGTTACAATTGTTTTCAGTCAATCATCTGCAAAGAATTTTAATATGCATGCTGTGAAAGTTGACAAAAGTGAAAAGTATGTTTACCCTAAATGTCATTGTGGGAAGTCTGTCTTCTATCTGTATAAAAAAAGTCTGAACTACATTCATAAATGAGATCATGACAGTTTCCCATTTCACTTGATTAGTTCGCTTGTGTCAGTAAACGTGTGAGGTATCTCTTTGTCCCCTTTTTCTGTAAAACTAAAATTTTTCAGTATTTAACAGAGTAGCAACATTGTCCTAGGTAATGGAAAATTCTGTCATATATAAGTAACAGTATATTCCCAAACAAAGTTGAATTTTGATCACTTTATTGAACAGATATTCTTTTACTTTTAAACTCACCATACATACACTTTATTACAAAATCCTATTCATTTTTTTTAAATAATAGTAGCTAAAAAAATAATAACTAGCTAAGATAAATATATAATAAATATTTGGTAATGAATTACTTCTAAATAAATGCAAATATCACAGTTTTGATATTGATCAGAGTTTTGGGGGGGGGGGAACAACATTGGAACAGTCAACGCATAACTACATAAATGACCATTTAGTTAGCAAACACTGGTACCAAGAGTAAATCCATGAGGCCCGGTTCTGACTTCTAAAATTGGAAAGGCATCTACAAAAGGAAACTTTGGCTGTGGATTTATTTTTTCCTATACAACCTTGCTGTGGAAAGATGTGAGCACCTCTAAAGTAGTTTCTGTAATCTGCTAATATCTTCTTTACAATTTTGAAATTCTAGAATTCATTAAATTAACTAGAATACTTTGTCTTTTACCTGTATCTAAGCATTTTAACGGTTCTGTTAGACCTTAACATCTAGTACAAGAAATTCATTTAAAATCATGCCTAAAACACAAACATATGTATATTCCAATATGTAAACTTTTGGAAATGTGTGTAAAATTTCCAGGCTGTATAACCTTTCAGGGAACATACCTTTTCTTAGAGTTTGCAAAGCATTAGTCATGGTTTATGCTTTTTACCCAGTTCCTTTCTGTGAGTGTATGGTGTCTGTTACTGTTCCATGTCCTGTTACTATACGCTCTGTTACTATATGATTTTGGATATTTGCTTGCACAGGGCTTCATATTGTGGAACATTTGTCCTGTTAAAGTAAACACAAAAAATTTTGTTTCAAGTGGGAGTAATGAGAGACTCTAGTAGGTCCTAATTTCACTCAGAGCTGCTAACAAATCTCAGGAAAAAAAACAATGCACACAAATGTAACTACTGTAAAGGAATAGGATGCAAAGTCTACCAGTAACCTAACGTAAGGTTGTACTAGTCCTGTCAGGCTCATGAAGAGCAGTCAGCATGTGGCCTCAAACCAACAAAAGAAAAGATAGAGTTGATCATTAACTGGACAAAATATTACAACTAAAATATTGTTGGTGTTGTGGGTCTACTTATATCTATTAACATTAAAACACTTGTTATCTAGATTAAAAAAGTGATATGTATATAGATTTGGTTCTCATTTTGCAGTGCTTGTGGACAACATTCAAGTTCCAGTCTTTGGTGAAATTCTTCAGCAGTTGTGCTTAATTTTAAGTAACTTGTGTGTGCAAATGTGAAAGTCATGAGAAAATGATTAAAAAACCCTCTGGAGCCATATTAAACTTTACAGTAGGAATTTGTGATGTCTCTGTATGGTGTTTCCCCAGGCATGTGGCATCTGCATGTGACGTTAGCTGTTTTGTCACTTACAGAATTCACCTTGGTGCTGTAGAAATCTAAGAGTGGGCCTGGTTTTTTGAGCTCTCTTTACAGTCAGTAGAGACCTATCAATACAGACAGTGGATTCAGAAGAGCTATCCTGCTCACCAGCCATTAGTGTTTACTATGGGTGATGCAGAGGGGAATACTTTTCCGCACCTTTTCCATGGAAGCAGTAATGATTCAAGTTTGATTTATATGGGTCTTAAAATGTACTGTGGAATTGAAAACTCATGTGAAGCTGATATCTTTGCAGTCTTTTACATGTTGCTTATCTATTTTCTAAAAGGAGAGTTTGCTCTTTCAGCAAATTTACCCATTCCTGTCTAAAAGAACAGATACATTAAAATGACATCATTCAATTAACTCTTGAGATGACTTGTAAGTTATTAAATAATAACTTTGTGGAACAGGTGTATTTTCCCTGCGCTGGTAACATGGTTTGTAAAGTGGCCTTTGGGAGACCTCCATTTAGGGCTCTCAGGCCTGTAGGTCAGGGGGTCACTGCTTTCCCATTACTCAGCACAAATCAGAGTTAGGTGGGAAGACCAATGATACTAGCAGCAGGGTACAGCAGCAGATGTGCTGTATTATGGCTAAGAGGCACAAGTGGAGTTCTTACACATATGCTGATTCTATCTTTCAGTTAACTAAATCTGGAGCTAATAAAACGTGTTCATTAATAGTGCAGGGTTCACCTCAGATTCTGATAGTGAAGTACTTCTGGTAAGAGTCCTGAGCAGTCTGTTGAGTAGCTCGGCTGAACTGAGCTCTCTGCTGCTGCAGTTTAAATGTGAAGGGTAGCTAGGTTTGCTAGTGTAAAGTTCACATATGCTTACAGATGCTGAAATCTCCACTGTTGCCCGCAGTGTACCTGGATCCTCAAATAAGATCATTTATACTTGGTTAAATGCAGACCTTAAACTGCCTTTGTCAGATAAGGTGTATAGAACTTTGTATATTGCCTTTTATCTTGTCATTGCTTCTTTAAAACCATGAATATTAAAAGCAAATGCTAAAATACTTTCTGTTAAGTCAGTTGGATGACAAATATGTACGGATTCTTAAAAACGAAAGAAAACATCTGATACTTTCTCCTGCTAGCATACAATTTTCTATCAAGGAGTAGTAATGAAAAATCCAGGTCTTGGGTAAACTAAATATTCATTTATCTTTTGTCTGTAGATACTGTGTAAATGAGAAGGCTGCTCAGAGGGTGCCGTTTCTCTAACCTTGCTCCTCTCGCTTTGTCCTTTCTACTCTATTCAGTTGGTGGTGTCTGCAGAACCATGGATTCCTACCCAAAATCTCATGTTTACATAAAAAAGATACTTCTGTATTTTTATCAAATTACTTAACTGCATGTCAGAACTTGAACTGATACATCAGAACCTTTGTCAGTTTCAGCCAGCATATTGTACATACTGCTTTGGCCTTAGATGCCTTTGTGAGAAGCCCATATTCTTTTCTGAGAGAATGCCTTTGTTGAATTTCTCTTTCTGATAGGTTTATAAAGAAGCAGCACAGGAGATAACATTAAAAGCCTTTCTGAGTTTGGGGAAGGACATCCTCAGCTCTTGTCCGTTAGGCCAGACTTCTGATTATACGAGACCACCAAATCAGGTGTTGCTTGCCCTTGCAAAACCCATGCTTGATTTTTCCCAATTGGCTTATTTTCTTTCATCTACTTTGAAGTGATTTTCAGGGGGTTCTCCTCCATTGTCTTCCTAGGAACTGAAGTGTCACTGACTGGGCTGTAGTTTCCAAAGTCTTCCGTTCATCCAAGTTGTTCATAATCTCTTTCAATGTCCTGCAAGTATGTCATATTTGTTGATTTTGAGATTGGGAAGGAGGAACATGTTCCCCCATTCTCTCCTGAAACATATTCTTCTAAAACTTCCAGGCCAAGTTGTTTGCTATATCTGCTCTCTTTTCTGCTCTATAAGGCGGAACAAGTTTGAGATTCCTGCAGTCCTACCACTACGGAGCTATACAGGCATCAGAGGAAATCCAATTAAGAGATGTAATTGCTGCCTTTTTTTATATTATCCAAAAAATCACAAATGCACCTTAGAATCCACCACTTTTATCGCTCAGTGTGAAGTGCAATGCTTGTTTCTGCAGCTGCATATCACAGTCGTCTCAGGTAAAATCTGAAATGCTCCTCAGATTATTTTTCTGATACCTACTTTTCAGCCTTGCCCTTGCAATCACTCACCTGTCACTGAGAATAAAGTCATTATTATGGCATAAAGGACTCCTTAAGTCATTTTGGCTCTCAACATGATGTAGTTCCAAAACACTGAAAGTCCAGTGTCACTTTACTGGCTATGAACAAGATATAAGGTTTTCTTAATTGCAAGCTTTGCCAAGGGACAAGTCACTCTTATATTTGCTGGTGGTCTCTGTAGGGATTGCCACTCTGAAATTGAGTTAGCTGTGCTCACTCTTCACTGACAGCTGAGAACTTTCATGATTCATGATTTTGTCCTTGATTTGCTGAAACCTGTCTAGGGTTCATCCAATTGAACAACTCTATCTTTTGAACACAACATTTTTTCATGTCACCCTGTACTTCTCTTATTATTACTGTACATTATTGTTCAGTAAAGTAGGTTCTCTGGTTTTTACACTGAAAATTCAGTTAATATTACCCAAGCTTTTTGCTTTGGTTGATTACAGCTCATGAATAAAGTCATGAGTGTACTATATCCACTCAATTTTATACCAGCCTGAGGAGCTGAATTTGATTTGGAAACACTTCTTCAGAAGGATGTGGGAAAGTTAATGAAGTAGCAACTCTTTTTCTGGGGTTCGTTGTTGTTGGTTTGGGTGTCAATTGCATTTTCAGTTTTCCAAGTGCATCCTTCATGTAATCCATCTGTGTTCCACTGGGGCAAATTTCAATGAAACCATGTGATATTTCATTTTTGATGTTCATCATGTCTTATGACTGATTGTAATACTCATTCAAAATTAATTTGGTTTGAGCAGTTTTAACTGTGTGGGCACCTTAAGCTGAGGAATGAGCTTTTTTACCCTGAACAAAATTAAAATAATGTAGTTGCAATTTACAGATGCTAAGCAATTACTTAAAATAATCCTGAATATCTCTGATCTGAGACAAGAATGTAAAAGCAGATGACTTGCAAGGGACTTGAAAAGGAGAAAAATCTATGTCTTCCTTTATCTCTTCATGCAGGAATTTCATCATGTTTTTCATGCAGGAATTTAATCATGTTTCTTCATAGAGAACATTTATCCATTGCATCCTATTTTATAAACTTAAGGTAGACCTTAAGTTTTTCACATCACTAGAAACCTTAGAAGTATTGATGCATAGATGAAACCAAGGGGAAAAAAAATGGAGATCATGGTATCATAGAGTGGTTTGAGTCGGAAGGGACCTTAAAGATCATCTAGTTCCAACCCGCCTGCCATGGGCAGGGACACCTTCCACTAGACCAGGTTGCTTGAAGCCCCATCCAGCCTGGTTTTGAACACTTTCCGTCATGGGGTATCCACAGCTTCTCTGGGCAACCTTTTCTGGTGCATCACCACTCAAATAGGGAAGAATTTCTGTCTTACATTTAATCAAAATCTACCCTCTTTCAGTTCAAAGCCTTTACCCCTTGTTCTATCACTACATGACCTGTAAAGTCTCCAGCTTTCCTGTAGGCCTCCTTTAGGTACTAGAAGACTCTTTGTGGGGGGAAAATATCCAGGTAAGCCACTAGGCACATAGTACATAACATCATTTTATCTCCCCCAAATACTGCTAATCTGTTAACCCTGGCTAATTTGTATTTCTTCCAAATTGAGCTGTGCAATGCCCTCGTTTGTAGGCCTTTGGTAGGCAAAGACAAATTTTCCTCCCCCAAAATTGTAAACAATGTGTTTGTTAAGTTAGGAGGAGGTCTACTTCATACCCAAAGACTCAGTGTATTAAAAGCAAAGAATATTTAGGTAATCAAATTATACATCTGATGCTGTTGGGAGTTGTCAGCATGGATTTCTGAAGGAGAGATCATGACTGTCCAGCCTGACAGCCTTCTCCAACAAAGTGTCTAGCCTGATGAATGAGGACATCTAATATTGCTAATCTTGCTCTAGTGAGCTTTTGATCCAGTTTCCTGTCACATACTCTTAGGCAATCTGATGATGTGCACTAAAAGGACAGTCAAGACTGACAACTGGCTAAACTGCTGGACTCAAAGGGTTGTGGCATGAAGTTCAGCTGGAGGCCAGTAGTGGTGTACTCATGGGGTCAGTACTGATGCCAATGTTGTTTTATTACTTCATTAATGACCTGAACCAGCACAGTACACTCTCAGCAAGTTTGCATATGATACAAAACTAGGAGGAGCATGCAAACAAATAATTTCTAGAAACAAAATAGAACAAAAAAATAATGAAAGCCTTGCAGTTTTAACTGTCCAGGGTTTAAATTATTTCCAATTCATTAATAATAACACTCTTTTTCCTTTTCATGTTTCGTAGCAGATGAATCTCAAAAAGTATCAGGGGTAATAATCAAATCAGAACCACAAAGATAACAATTTGAAAATGAATATAAGAAAGATTCTCAAGGTACTCATTCTGAAACAGAAGCTGGTGTCCTAAAGTTTGAATGTGTAATTTTCAGAAGTGCAAGTCAATTTACAAAATTAGTTTTCCCCATTAAATATAGAAAAATGTGCTACCTATCTTGAAATGAAACACAATTGCTACAGTTGTCTTTTACTTGGTCAGCTTTCTTTCAGTATACTTTGTCTTGTATGATGTGTCTCACTTTAAAAACCTTTTGTAATCAAGTTTTGTAAAGTAGATAAACCATTCATAAGCTGCAAAAATAAATACCAATAAAATTAAAATCCAAAATCTGCTTGTAACTTAAAAGGAGATAGGAGTGATCAAATAGAAGTTTTGAAGCAGTTTTTCTTATAATGACATCTGTGGTAAAGTTATAGAAGTTTACTTACAGAGTTTGATGAGATGGTTTAGCAAAAAAATAATTATTCTACCTATTTATGTAATTTATCAGACCTGTATTTTATTAGATTGAGGGTTGTGGCCTTTTTTCTTGTTATTGTTTTCAGCATTTCTATATTCTATCAGGAAAAAAAAATCTAAGCAAGGAAAGAAAATTGCATTCTAACTGTTGAGAAATACCATAGTTTTTTGGGACACTGCACACCGTTTGGTGTCCTGCGTGATAATAGAGAAAATTAATGAATATTCCAAAGTTTAAAATGGAAAAAATAGAACTTAATCTTACCTTGACTACCTGGAGTGTAATTCACAGGATAAGATATAGTCATCACATCTGTTTTGACAGTCCCTGATTAGGACACCATTGCTCTCTTAAAAGGACAAATTGCTTGTTCCTTCACAACTTCTAATAGCTAACCACAACAAAGTACCATAAGCATTGCATTGATAATACTGTCCAGCTCTTGTTTGAATGGAGATTTGTATTTTTTTGCTACTCAGTAAAAAACAAGTTGGATTTGACTAATTAACCAACTTTTTTTTTTTTCCTTTTATATGAACAGACATATATAACTTACATATTTATGCACAGCACTTCCTGGTCAGTCTTAGGAATTGAAACCTTTTATTCCAGATAGCAAGCATGACTTTTTACTTTATACTATACAGCTTTTGTTATCATAAGAAATATATAATTCTATAAACCTCTAGTTTCAGAAACAACTTATCAGCAATGCAATTTTCTGCTTTGAAAATGCTTTCATAGAGTATTTTCTTTTTCCTTTATTTTTTTTACTGTTCCCTGAAGGAGTTTCCCATACATCTACTACTATGGCTTAAGCTTCAGTTTCCTTTATATAATTCTGAAATACCTTCCATAATGACTTTAAAACTCCATTGTTTTTTTGTTTTGTTTTGTTTGGTTTTGGTTTTTTTTTTTGGGGGGGGGGGGGCTGCCCGTTCACTTTCTCATGAAACCTGCTGAACTTTCAGCAGTTTTATGAAGCAATGTGGCTGCAACAGTATCAGTCCTGAGGAAGTATCAAGTTAAAATGAGGTGTAGAAGGAAAATAGATACAAGAAGAACTAAAATATTTATAGGCACAACAAGTGATGTATTTTAGAATTAAAACTATCCTTTTCCCTTTTTTTTAGGCAGTTCAAGAAACATAGTTGTATTTTTTGCTTATATTTCTTCAATATGCGGTTAATTCAATCCCTCCTTAAAAAAGGCAGTTGCAGTAATCACTCTCCTTTTTAGATGCAAAATAACTAAGTAGTACATTTCATCATCTTACGGATTGTGCTTTTGAATCTTTGCTGACACTATTACTGCAAAACAGTTTTGTGTTTATTATTTGAAGAAACAAAATGGAAGCATTAATTATTCCATAATAAGTACCATGTTTTGATATTGGCCTGCATCCAAGACTGATAAGTAACAGTAACATTAGTTGAAAGCCTTGCTGACTTGAAGAGCATCCTCATGAAATAATTGCACAAAGCCAAACAACTTATATACTTTTCATTACCAAGTGTACGATCAGTAACTTTCTATGAACTCATTTTATTAAAAGAAGATATTAACATTTCAAGAAAAAAAAAAAAAAAAAAAGCTGACAATTGTAACTTCTCATCTTTAAGAAGCAACCTGAAATACTATACATTCTACAGATAAAACCAAAACTAAATTGAAGTTCAGCCAAATTCATATATTCTATGCTTCTTCCTGTTTGGATCTAATTAAGATGTCCTTTCTCAAGTGCATTTTCCCATTGGCTTTGTAGATAAGCATTAAAATATGCCATTTTCCAATATTTTTGTGGAATGCTTCTATGAAATGAGAAACATTATTTTCCCATTAAGAATCTTCTTCCCTTATGTGAAACTAAGGAAATCAGAAACTGACAGAAGACAGTAAATGTCTGCTGATTTGCAGGTGACCAGAAAGTTCAATTGTACTCATTTGTTACATCATAAGAAATTAGCAAAAGCTGTTTCAAAAGCTCTATATTTTGCTTGAAAGTTTCAAGAACTTCCTCTATGTAGAAGAGATGCCACAGTACAAGAAGGACATTGAGGTGCTAGAATGGGTGAAGAGAAACGCAACAAAGCTTGTGAGGAGAATATGTTGTATGAGCAGCGCCTGAGGGAACTGGGATTCTTTAGTCTGGAGGAGAGGAGGCTGAGGGACCTTATTGCTCTCTACAGCTACCTAAAAGGAGGTTGTAGTGAGGCTGGTGCTGGTCTCTTCTCCCAGGTAGCTAATCACAGGACAAGAGGTAACGGCCTCAAGTTGTGCCAGGGAAGGTTTAGCTTCCTGAAGAAGCTAAAGAAGAAGCTAAAGAAGATGAAGAAAGAAGTTCTTTACTGAAAGAGTCATCGGCCATTGGAACAGGCTACCCAGGGAAATGGTGGAGTCACCATCCATGGAGGCATTCAAAAAACAGGTAGATGTGGCACTTAGAGGCATGGTGTAGGGGTTAGGGAGATGTTCAACAAAGGTTGGGCTAGATGATCCTAGACACGTTTTCCAACCTAAATGATGATGATTCTATGATGAACATATGATTCTATGATTTTGATGATCTGTCCAACTAAATTCCAGTTAATATCTTTACGGGTTACGTCCTCTTGCCAAATTAGTACATGATGTATATTAGTTCTTCAAGTGAATTAAAAGACCCAGTGTCTCTTGGCTTCTTGAAAAAATAGTCCCTAAATTTTTTAAGTGGTGACCAAGTTTATTTATCTTCTTGTTGTTGGTGGTGGTTTTGTATCTCTCCTTTTTTATACCTGTGCAATGCCACCTATTTAAGTTCTTGAGTAAACAGCATTCTGTGCAATCTTCTTGGTATTAACCCTGGGCCTACTTCTGTTCTAGAAATTAGAGCATAGTGCTGTCTACAATACATTTTAAAACTCAACTATTGAAGCAATATGCACTTTAGACTGTAGACACATTAACTGTTTCTACATTAAGTTGGACTTTAAAAGCTCACTCAGTGTTGATCAGACTGCTGATTTCCTATGAGTTTGTTTTATTTTAAATGATTAGCACTAAACCTCAAGAAAATATTTAAGGTGGTAACTAATTTTTTCAAGGATAAAACTCAAAGCTATATAAAGATTTCAATGAAAGAAGAAAACTTAAAACAGTAAAATAGTCTATTACTGTGCGATATATTACTTGTGTCTCATAGACACAAACTAAGGGTAAGGTTTTTGTTGGTGTTTTTTTTTTTTTTTAGAAATTCACTTGGCAATAAACACTGGCAAGAACTTTAGACTCTGGAATTCATGGGTGGGATTGAGATAAAGAAAACTTGCAAGGAAAGCAGAGTCTTATAATGGAGGCAGCAGAACAAGTTAGCATTCTGTACTGAAATTGGTAATTATGGTTTAAGCATTATGATTGTACAACAACAGCCAGGGTTTTACAGTAAAGTTAACTCTTGGACTTCAGCCAGAGGCTCATTTGTATCTTTAGCTGAATTTAAATCAATTGTTGTGCAAAGAAAGTAACTGTAGTTCACAAAGTTTTTTAGTTTAAGGTGACAGTCTGTTATGCACAATTCTGCAACTGTTACTAGGGTATATACTCTTGCTGAAGTCTTTGCAAATGTAAGTGGTAATTGCAGTTGCATCGGTGTAGGTTGGTGATGGTGAATTTTATTTTGGTATGAAGCCTAAGTAATTTTAAAAAATATTTTTGGTACATAATTCTCATTAGTAAAAGTGAAATCTGTGTTAATACTAAACTTGGCACTCCAACAGTCATTTACACGAAAGATGCCACAATCATTTTTAGTAGAGAGGAGAATTGAAGTTTAAGAGTGTGAAATGGCTAGAAAGATTTTATTTATTTATTTATTTATCTTTTCCTCTTGCTAGATCAATATATAAATACAAGGTTTGGGAAAGGTTTATTTTTGTCTCTTGAGTTTTTCCGTTGATATCCACCAGATCAGTATTTTCCTGTAAGCCTGTGGTCTCTCTGAGTAACTACAAAATACCAGAAGGAAAGTGCTTCGTACTTGTGTTGTTATTTTAATAAACTGTAGGCATTTTGGAATTTCAGTTAACTCTCCTGAAAAGCTGATCCAAAATGCTGGCACAGAAGATACAGAAAGTGGATCAGCTTTTTTGCAGGAGCAACTACTGTACATTCTACAAGCAGATAATTTGTTTTTAAATATATTTTAGTAAAAAATATCATTATAACTATTTAAATCTGGGATACTACAGTGTGTTATTTTAAGATACAGGTGCTGCTTCTCTTACAAGATAAACTCCACCAGCATATGGTAGGTTTTTTAAACACTAAAGGAGGACCCTGGGAACTACTGACCCATAAGTCTCATAAGAAGGCCTGGGAAGATTATGTAACAGACCCTCCTAGGAGCTGTGCTGAGGCACATGGAGGACAGGGAGGTGATTTGAGACAGCCAGACGGCTTCACCAGAGGCAAGTCTTGCCTGATAACCTAGGGGCCTTCTGATGGAGTGACTACATCAGTGGACAAGTGAAGAGCTATGGAAGTCATCTATCTAGACATCTCTAAGGCCTTTGATGTGCCCCTCCCCCACAACACCTTTCTCTCTAAATTGGAGAGAGATGGATTTGATGGGTAGACTGTTTGGTGGATGAGGAATTGGTTGGATGGTCACATCCAGAAGATGGTGGTCAACACCTCGATGTCCAGGTGGACATGAGTCACAAGTGGTGCCCCTCAGGGTTCCATACTGGAACAGGTGCTGTTTGCTGTTTGTCTTTATCAGTGACATAGACGGTGGGATCAGGTGTACCCTCAGCAGGTTTGCAGATGACACCAAGCTGAGTGGTGCAGTTTACACACCTGAGGGACAGGAGGCCATCCAGAGGACCTTGATAAGCTTGAGAGATAGGCCCATGCCAACATTATGAAGTTCAACAAGGCCAAGTGCAAGGTCCTGCACTTGGGTTAAGGCAACTCCCAGTATCAATACAGGCTGAGGGATTGAGAGCAGGCCTGTGGAGGAGGACTTGGGGGTACTGGTAGATGAAAAGCTGGACATGAGCCAGTAATGTACACTTGCAGTCCAGAAGGCCAATAGTATCCTGAGTTGCATCAAGGGAAGTGTGGCCAGGAGATCGATGGAGGTAATTCTCCCCATTTACTCCACTCTCATNTTTACTCCACTCTCATGAGACCCCACCTGGAGTACTGCATCCAGCTCTGGAGCCCCCAACACAAGAAGGACATGGACCTTTTGGAGTAGGTCCAGAGAACATGCACAAGGATGATCAGAGGGCTG
>VZZY01006109.1:83079-150713 GCA_013400335.1 Eurystomus gularis | reverse complement strand
TGTCTGGGCTTTAGCTTTTCTAAGCTGGTTTCTGATTTCAGGTTTCAAGAACAATCTCTTTGTAATCACCCCAGGTTATCTGTCCTTGCTTCCACCCTTTATGGAATATATAAAAAAATATATACAAACCCAATATTGAACCCAGCCCCCTGATGGCAACTACATCACTGTCACCATAGATACTGTGGAGCAGGCACTGGCAAAGTCCCAGATTGGATTCAGTGGCTGACGGGAACCAGATTCAGGAGCTGGATTCTGGAACTGGATTCAGGAATGCACAGACTGGGATCGAAGGCAGGATGGACAGAGTCCTCCTTGGATGCTGACCACTGAATAAGAGAACGTAACCCTTGTGATCCCTCAGCTTTATACTGATATGATGTACATGGAATGGAATACCTTGTTGGTCAGTTTAGGGTCACCTGACCTGTCTGTTCCTCTCCACAGGTGCAGCCTTTTACTTTCTGCAACTCCAACGTGGTACACAAGATTTAGCAGTGACCTTGGTTTCTGTAGGAGTAAGTATAAGCAAGAGCCTTTCTGCACACACCAATCCTTGGTATAACTATAAGTTCAACCATTGTCACTGCTAGAAGTGTCTGTGAAAATCTGCCATTAACCTCAGAGAGTACAGGTACTTAGAAGACACTGAGCTGAAAAATAAAAACACTGAACAGAATTAGTTCTGTACGAATTCAAACCAGGACAACAGACCACAATTTCTTTTCAAGATCTTTCTTCCACAGCTATCCATGAGTGCCCTTCTCTGTGCACCATCATCACTGCAGCTGTGAAGTCCCAAAGTCACTGTTGAAATGTTAACTGAGGTTTCATGGCTGCCAAGTGCCAAAGTAGCAGATAGCTTAGTACCTCTCTCTGCATTATCCCTTTTTGATCTTGCTGGAAAGAAGTGTTCTTTTTTCCTAGTTGCTGTGAAATGTTGATTTTACATTGAAAGGGGATGTTTCCACACATTTGGCCCTTTGTTTCGTGCAACATATTGCAGACATGAAAACCAACTCTACATACACTGGGGAAAGTCAGACATTTTATGGGCCTGGCTGGGAAGAAAGACTAAGAAAGCAACTTCTTTTTTTTCTTTTATGAGAGCTGCTGTAAACGAAGAACCATCTAGGTCAGACAGAACAGCACAGTGGTAAAATCGTTCCTCACTACTTCTTTTATAAAGGCTTACATTTCATTTCAGCTCCTCTACAGACAACATATGGACTTTGCCTGCAGTCCCTGGATGTCCGTGGAGTCTTCTGACCTCCGATCAGATGTCTTCTGATCTCATGTGTGCCCTTCCTCTTGTGTTTGCTTGTAATATTTCACTGGATCAATTTATCTCAAATTTCTGTATCTGTGGCGCTTTTATGTCCAACACATGGCACCTCAACATGTGGAGAAACTGAAACATGCAGGTCCTTTGCAATATATTGGAAGTAACATTGTATTTTCCCTTTTGTCCTCCACTCCTTTATTTCTCCCTTCTGCTCATAAAATTTGAGGAATAAACTGACATCTCAGAAAATTAGGGGAGACATGGGGTTATATTGTCAACTGACGTAAATTGTGATGGCTTATTGGTTTCTACATCAACAGGGAAACTCATCTGTGGGTTTCTCACACAACATTTCCTGTTTCTGTAAATGGATTACATATTTTAGAGCTAGTGAATCTGAATCACAATACCAAACAGGGAAAAAAAAGTATCACCTGTTGACATTTTACTGCCTCACATCTATGCACACTGTGTTCATGGCTATCAGATCCAAACTCTCTGTTAATTTACCCTGGTTATAGTGCTTTACACTGTCTCCATTTAGGTAAAGAAGAAACCCTAAGGAGGAAAAGAAGGTGGTTCAGAAAATGAAATTATTTTGATTTCCATTATTGTTTCTATTCAAGCAGCAGGGATTATAAGTTAACAGGAAGGAACATTCCACCCTGTAAGGACAATGCATTTTAACTTACAGTTTGGAAATGAACATGGAAAGCATGCTCATGTTTTATAGCAGACACCTGTAAATGCACTTTTGAATTTGTGGCTTTTTCTGTACAAATGGGCGTTAACCAGCATTTCCTAGGATTTGATGCAATCTTGTAAAATTGCAATTGAAAGATGATCATACTAGCAGAAAAACAGCTAATTGTGGTGTAAAAGTGCACTACCCAGTCACCCCACTATTACTAGAGCTGCAAATCATCCTTTAAAAGCTCTGGGAAGTTGTAGCGTACCATGAGGAACAGGATGTTATCCCAGCAGTCTGCCACTGTGTGAGTGTGGTTTAGTATTGATGTTCATTTTATCTACTGTGAAAGGTGCCTCCCTGGGTAGGGTTGTGGGCCCTTTTAGCAGAAATGGATACCACTGCAAAACCACCCGTCTCTGAGGATGTTTCTGCAGCACTGATAAAGAAATGATGCTGGTGTTCCCCAGCTGGTTTTGAGCTGTGATGCTGAATAAAAGGAAATGTAATATCAGCAGTGGCTGGAGAGAGAGACTCTCATGAACAGAAAATGAATAAACAGAAATGTTTCCCTCTAGGACCTACAAAGGTCTGGTTTGAAATGCATGTGTACCCCACATGGTTCCCTAGCTTCATTACGTCTTTATGCTCCAACATTAAGAAATTTTATGAGAAAAGACAGATGAGAGCTAGGTTGAAAGATGCTTGGCACAGGGAGCTAAATTAATAAGACTAAGCAGGATACTGATTTCACCCTGGGGTCATTTTATGAGCTGCTGTATACAGAGTGAACCCAGCTTCCTCTGGTGGAACACTGAACTGGTCATTACACATTGATTTTATTTTTTTAGTGGGGCAGACAATCCCTAATCACGTTAGGCTTGGTATCATTGTGTACAGTAGTAGCTCATCTGCTGTGGAGGCAGGTTTTGCCTTAGGCAAAAGTGATATATGGAGTCCCGGGACCTGTTTCAGCAGTGGGTAAATGTCATGGTATAGGAATTAGTGTAGAGCAAATGAATTAACACTCTTCTGCCTTGCTCAGATCCACCAACACATTTTCTCTTAGAGGCTGCCCAGAGACTCTTGACTTCCAGGACAGCTTGCATTTTCCAGGCCATTTTCACCAAAGCTCAGTGGACAAAATTGCCAGTGTGCTGAGGGAAGCCTAGACATTGAACTGGGTCTAGTGCAACCTGACGTCCTTCGACTTCCCTTGTTATTTTCAGAAATGTGTGCAGATCCTCACCTCAGAACCCGCTTTACCAGGTGCCCACTAAATCTGACTGCTATGTCTTCCCCTAACAAGTCACAGGCTGATCTCCCTTCCAGGACCGTGCATAAATTCCTACCCTGTCCCTGATCTTGTATGTAATTCCCAGCTATGCTCATCTTTCTTTTTCCCAGAGTAAGAACACAGTTTAAGGAGAAGGAAAAGGATTTGACTATGGATCTCACATGTTTTGATGAAGTCTGTAAGTAATGAACAGTTGGATTAAAGAGGCAGTGGGTCTGTCCTATCTTCACATGTGACCTGAAGTAATAAAATTGCTGTGAAAGCACTTTCTAATCTGAGCCCCAGAGGTGGGAGAGGTGTAGGGACATTCTGGGAAGCCTGAAGGGTTTAGATATGAGTTGAACATTTAGGGCTTTAGCAGGCATCTGCTAAAACATATTCAAAACATATCTTCTGAGTCTATTAGTGTAATGATCGTAAGCACCCAATGGGTTTCAAGTGTCACCAGAATTCAGCAGCAGGCAGAGAGAGGGCTCATGGACCTACACTTGAAAGTACAGAAAGCGGAGGTCATCCAAGTCCTGTCCAGGGCACCACTCTTCAAAATGGAAATAGAAACAGAGCTCCTTTTAAATGAGTGGGAATTTACATACTGAAACACTTCTGAGACACAGCTGCTTTCTGCCATGCACTGCATGAAAATGGAAGATTCCCCGTTCTGCATTGTGTGTTTTGTCTGCAGTTGCCTGCCTCGTTGAGGAATAGCCTAAGAAAAAACATTTTCCTTTAGCTGTACTTGTGTCCTGGCTTAAGTTAGAATAGAATTAATTCTGTTCAGTGATTTTACTTTTTAGTTCAGTGTCTTTAAGTAACTGCACTTTCTGAAGCTAACAGCATGTTTTTGCAGTGTCTGCTTCTAGCAGTGATAACGCTTGATGTTTAGAGTTACTGCCAAGGATCAGTGTGTGCAGAAAGGGTCTTGATTATACTTGTTCCTACAGAAACCAAGGTCACTGCTAAATCTTGTGTACCATGTTAGGGCACCATAAAGTAAAAGACCACACCTGCAGGGAGGACCATAAAGGTCAGGTGACCCTAAACTGACCAACAAGGTGTTGCATTCCACATATGTCATATTCAGTATAACGCCGAGGGATCCCAAGCGTCAATCTCTCTTCTTCAATGGCAAGCATCAGAGCAGGACTCTTGTTTCATTAAAGCTGCTTTAGTTTTCTTTTCCAATCCGTAAGTCTCTCTCCCGTATTCTCGTTGTCCTCCCCTTTGGGAAGGCACATAGGGTTAATAGAGAGCATCTGTCATACATCTAGTGACCAGCCCAGCTCTGACCCTTGGCAACTTTCAAGCAGTGGAGGTTGCTGCATCCTCAGGGTACTGAACACAAAGATCTTTGAGAGATAAATGCACCTATATGTCTCCGCAGCGTGAGTTTGATGTGTCTGCATTCATTCAATAGCAACACTCCCCTGATTTCAGTGGTGCAAGATCACATCCTTACACTTTGGGAAGATCTGAAAGGGCAGACAGAGATGTACTTATTTTTCCTGCAGAAAATAGTCTCAGGTGAAAAAGAGAATAAATGAGGAGGGTTAAACTTAAAAGCATAAAAGAAATACTGTAAAGACATCATATTCCGTAATGTCTGCATACAGAGTAACATTTCAGATTGCAGCAAGACTGTCCTGTAGCTCATTAGCCTGACTTGGTGTTGACTTTGGAGAGCTCTTTACATATGTCATTTAATGTAATATTGATTTTTCCTATGTGAGGTTCATCATTTGCAAGCTCTTCTGAGGTGAGCAAGTGTGATGGAGAAATGGGCTTTTTCTGTTGACTGGCATTAACACTTTACTTTCCCTCCCACTGCTGTGTGCATAGCACGGAGCAACACTGAAACGCATCCAGCACTAAATCAGCAGCTTGCTCACAAGTGTGGTTGTGTCCCATGCAACATTTCACATCTCCCTTTAGTTGCACAAATATTTTCCGCTTCCCAGCTCCCTTTCCCAGCTCAAGGGAGAAAAGGAAGGTCTGTGCACACTTCCCAGGTTGGGGAAAGTGGATCAACATATGGGCTACAATAAACTGGTGGCAGAGCTGGGTTCAAAGCACAGAGTTTTCTGACTGAATCTTAGATCCTGCTTTGCTCCAAGGATGTGGGCTGGGACAGGAAGGAGAAGACATTGCTAAAATCAAGTGAGAGACTGTCTTTAAAATCTGGGCTTGTCAAATGGCATTCCTTGGACAGAACAACACCCAGAGCCCAGTGACTGGAGGGGGAGGGATTCAGCAGCTACTCACAGACTCTTCTTTGAGTTTTCATTCCTCTGGCTTTTTCATTCCTCTGGCTTTTTATCAGGCTTAGCTGTGAGGATCCTGGGATAGGAGAAGGAAAGTTGGAATTACACCAGCTCTAGAAGGTATAATTCTTTCTACTCTTTGACATGCCAATTTTCTCTCACCTCCATGTTCTGGTGGCAGAAATGGTGCTGGCAGCTCAGACATTATATTCTTAAGTTATCTGCACTAAGCTCATGTTTATTAAACCTGATGCTGGAAAAAAATTGCTACCAAAAAGGATGTGATCGTATTGAAAACAGAGGATAGAAATGACGTTTAGTGGTCTTACCAGGTATACAGGAACAAAGCTATCTGAGAGGGCCATCTTGCAAGATTTTAATGCTTTATTAGTTTTATATATATAATCACTACAAGCAGCACATAAACAGAAGCATGGTCAAGGTGCCAACAGGAATAGATGCCATCCAGTCCACCTCCTGATCTGCACACAATTGTCTTGCAGGCATGTGGGAAAGAAGCTGCCATGTACCTGCATGGCTGCTCAAATTCCCTGTGCTCTGAGATCCAGCAAGGATTCAAGTCTGTGGGAGACCACTCTGTGAACATGCTCATCTTGATTTTCTGATTGTACTTTTCATATGACTGCTCGGGGACTTTACGTTGTCTGAAAGCTTCAATAGAATCAGGTGTGCCAGATGATTTTATTTGAATTTTGACAACTTAAATGCCTGTATTATTTTTCTGTCTAACTGAAATCAGTTGTGGCTGGGTTTGTGCCTTAGTTTATTTTGATCAAGTAGTGATTAAGAATGTGGATTTAAAAAAGTAAATTAGGGTCATATGAAAGTAGCTTTCATATTCCAAGGAAAAGACAAATGTAATGTCATTACTTTTTGTGAGGAATTGGGATGGCTAGAAATTGGATGGCTTTTAATTCTGTTTTTTAGTACTTCCTTCAGTGTTAAGTTAATTAACTGGAAAGTGGCCAGATGACTTGGAATATTTACAATGTTTGGGAGGTTTTGCATAAGGAGAGACAAGCTTACTGCTTGGTGAAGTAATTAGATTAGCTTGAATGATTTAAATCCTTTGGAGGAGAAGGTGTTGTGTAAGCTTTTTATATGTAAAGCTAAAACTCTACTTGATTTCTTACAGGGATTTACTGAGGCCCTGCAAAACCAGACCTTGTCTATCAGGCATTGCTCTGAGATATTCACAAACCAAACCAAAAGCACAAAAGGAAGCAGAGGGAGATGCCATCTGTTACCCAGAAGCAGAGTAGATCCCAGCTGCGAACAGAGCTCAGATCTCTGGGTGTCCATGCATTATACATACTCTTTTTGACACACTCAGATGCACAGACCATCAGAGAAGACCCTAGGAAGAGTTTCAGTGCTGTGTGTGAAATTGCGGTGCTGCTCAAATCACATCCATCATAGAGGATCTTCTCAGATGACAATCTCCCTGGGATATGTCTTGCTGAGCTCCTGGTCCAGATGAGCAAGGGCTGTTCAAGTCCTACCTAACAGAGGGCCTGGACTCTGGCAGATTGACATGTGGGGTGTGGGAAAATGACATGCAATAGGGGGAAATATCACTCACATCTTGGCCTGATCTCAGGAATGGAATGTAGTTGCCATGGATAAGGCCTACTCTGGCTTAAAAGAATGTGCAAACACCCCTGAAATAGGGAACAGAGTGGTAGGAAGGTAGCAGGCTAGTCCTCGCAATCAGGGATGAAGATGGGCTACTAAGATAACCTTATAGCTGCTATCAAGGAAGATGGATCACAAGTGCTGCCTCAGTAACGACGGTGAAATTGTGTCCTTTAGCTGAACTTTGCTCATTATAATGTCATTATAATACAAAGACACTCCTCCATCCCAAAGGCTACCTGCCCCCAAAGTATGACCACTCCCCACTGAGCTTGTGCCCTAAATTTTTTAGTCTCTACCTTTAAAAGCGAAGCGAGAGATTTTTAATCCAATCAAAATATAGATGCAGTATAGATGCAGTGCAAAAGTATAGATGCAGTGCTTGAGGATATGGTGTAGTGGTTAGAGAGGATTTGGTGTAGTGGTGTAGCGGTTAGAGTGATGCTAGGAGAAGGTTGGACTTGATGACCCTGGAGGTCCTTTCCAACCATATAAATTCTGTGATTCTGTGAAAATAAAAGGAATGTATAACTAGAGTCACTCAAGCTCCAGCTTGTAAATAGAAAATAATATAAAAATAGCTTAAGAGAGGGGGACCATTAGGGAAGATACCATCACAAACCACCTGTGACTTCTGGGATCAGTCGACGGGCTGAGCCTCTCTTCCCCTCCATAGGGATGCCTATTGGGTAAGAACTCCTGGTTATGCGCGTTTAAAGTACTAAGTGCCAGGCTAGCTATTAATGGTCATTGATGCTTAGGTTCTGTTTATATATCTTTGTTATGTACTTAGGTTTTGTTATATTATATTTATATATCTATACATATATGCTTGAACTTATCTATGCAGTCAGTACACTGTCATATTGTCACCAGTGTATATAATGAAGTGTATTAGTTTATAGATGTAAGTTTCCAGAAGCTTTTATTTTGAGAACTAAGTGATCTTGTTTAAGTGTTGCCAAGTGTGTGAAGTCCCCCTCCCCCCTAGAGAGCTGTCAGTAGGGATCTGTTCTTCCAGTGCTGCTGTTAGTTCGCCTAACAGGCTGGGCAGATTGTAAAAGGTCCGAGGAGATCCTCCTCCTCCTTAACTGAAGTGTAGCAGGCGGGTCGGGCACAAGGGTCCTCTATCTCTTTCTCTTTTTCCTGAGAAAATTAATTGATATTAGCAGGCTGGACAAGATTGAAAAGGGTCCGAGGTGATCCCCCTCCTCTGTCTCTGTATTTCAGCCTTTTTCGTGACAGTGAGGTAGGGCTTTGGCACACAGGTGTCCACTTTCCTCATGGAAAAGAAACACCTCATATGGTGGTTTCCTCTCAGGATAAACTGGGCCTTCTCTGAAGATCCAGGATATGGGTCTAAAGTTATGACAAAGTTGACACAAGATATTGGATACCAGTGAGTATCCAATGGGTCTGTTCATACAAAGACAGCATTATCTGACGGATTATTTCTTCCAGGAAGGGGTCCACCTATGGTAACCTTCTTGAGTGGGACCTCCAGCTGATGTCAGGCAATGACCTTCCCTTACCAGAGGGACCAGTGATGAGGAGCGGTGGCACAAGCTGTGCATGTGACACCCTCCTGTCCTGCAAATCAAGGAAATACTTGGGGAAAAAGGGAGCTGCTGCATCTAAAAGGCCTTGGAAATAACAATATGAAGGGAAAAAAAACCCCAAATAGCAAAACACTGCATGTTGAATACCAGTGGCACAATGCCAGCAGGCTTCCTGTGAATACTGTACCGTGGTCCACACGCCATCACAAGGGTTCAAGTCCACTGCAGCTGCTAATGAAATAAGCTTTAAATCATGCCTTTGTTTTTAGAATACACCAAGATCTCAATTTTATAAGAGTGTAACCTTGCTACAATTAACAGGAAAATAGATGTGGAGAACAATACTGCTGTAGCATAGCGAGACCCCAGGTCACTCTCTCAAGGCCAACATGTTGACCTGAGAAACTGGAATTTCCTTAATTCTTCTCTAAGTGCGTGTTCAAAACACAGCAGAAATCAACAGGAAAGTAGGCTCTGAGCATTTGCCTCCAGAATTTAATTTAAATTTTATTTCATTTCATGTAACTGTTTGCAGCTGAACCTGGAAGTGTCTTTGTCTTCTGTAGTACTACATAGGTAATATGTTTCTGCAAGGATGAATTATTTTTGTACTCTTCCCTATTAGGCTCCAATTCAGTCTCTAAATCTTTTCTGGGCATATCTTATTTTCTCCCATCTACCTTTTAAATATAGAATTCTATGCATATACTGATATATCATTGGATTATTTTTATTTATACAGCTGAAGTTAGTAGATTCACTACAATTCTCACAGTAAAGACCAAGTATGTGATGCATATGACTCGGGCACTGTAGGAAGAGCAATACATATATTTATACATAATATTTAGTAGCTCCAGACCAATCCCAAGTTATATGGAAACATAACTTTTTCTGACTGTTTCTGCACCAATTAGCTGTCATATTCCCCATCAATTGAAAAACCACCCTCTGCTACTCCATGATTTTATGATGAAGGCAAGTTACTGTTTGCCCATATAGGAGGCTCATAACAGGTTGGTTCCCCCAGTGAATATATTAAATGTTTGACTGGAACTTCCACAGTATACTTTTGGTAATGATACACTTGCCTTATTTAAGGGTTTTAAACTCTTTTTTCTTCCACCTGGAATGTTCTTGGACACTACAGCTTAAATGATCCCCAAGAGACTATTCCCTGAGCAATTATTCAAGTTCCTACTGTGAGTTTCCTGTTTCTAGTGTTATTCAGAGCCTTGAAGAGGAAGTCTGAGCTACCCAAACTATTTGGCCATGTTTGCATTGCTCTACTAGGTAACTCCCAGGGGTTGGAGCACCCTGCTCATACCACACTGCAAGTCCCTTGAACATCTCCAGATCAAAGCAGGCTCAGCCTTTCTGAATCCTGTACAATCTTGTAAGAAAGACATCCCCATCCAGCTCTTCTAGCAGTCAGTCTGGGCTCTGCTTTCATGTCTCCTGCATGCACAAAGATCTCCTCCATCCAGGGCCTTGGTCAGCAGAGGTGCTGTGCCCAGACAGTGTAAAGGAAACCTTGGATACCTTGGACAGTTATCCTACATAGCCATGAAGTCACAACACTGAAGTATAATAACTTCACCTTCGGAGCACTAGAAATATATAGTATTTCTACCAAATGCATCAGTGTTTAAGACACAGCTTAGGAATAATTTCTTTAAGAATGTTTAAAATCCTGTGGAGTTTATACGAATAAAAGTGTTTCTCCTTCCTTAAAGTGTACCTTCTCATCATGTGGTTTCTCATCATTACTCATATTTTTCACATCTGTGATGCTTATATTTCACACTGAGGTCATGCATGTTCTCCAGTGCCCTGGACTTACAGAAAGCCGAATTTCACTAAGGATTTTGAGAAGCTGTACCCAAATGGCTTGCTACATTTGTCATCATTTGCAATCACAGCATGCAGTGAGGTATCTTTTCTTGGAAAACAAAATAAAAATCTCAGTCATCCCTGACCCCACCCCAAGCAACATCGTTATTTTATCATGAAGCAAAAATTGCAAATTATTTTCTTTATGACATGTAAAGAAGAATGACATATAATGAGAAAGTTATCGGTTGTAGTCAGTGAAGTCCTACTGAGATGATTAAGAGAAGAACTCAGACAACTAAAATTCCTAGTTACAGGTGTCTTCTGTTATGTTCAGTTGATTTATGTGGTTTGAGTAGTAAATTACAATGAAAGCCAAATTGGGAAAGGAATAGTAAACATATCATTCAGACACGGTTTTCCATTTAAGAAACATGGTAATATAAAGTGTGCTCAGTCAATTGGCCCAAAGTGATTACTCACGAGGTAAACAACTGGAGAGAAGACAGACCCCAGTAAAAGGGGAAAACACATCAATCATAATCTTGCTTCTTCCTGTGCTGAGTAGGCTCAGTCCAACTCCATTTGGTTTCTCAGCTGGAGTCCAATAACTTCCCAAGGAGTATAGATTTCTCAGGCACTCCCAGTGTTGTATGTTTTACATGTGATGAGTGTAAAGTGCATTCAATTAATAGGTCTTAGGCATGGGCATGTCCTGAGGACACTTTCATCTGGATGGGAGGATCACTGCAGGATGCTGGTCTTTTGATTCATTTAAATCTGACTTTTTTCTCGAGATTCATCTCTGCCTACTTATCTGCCTTCCACCATGCTTCTTCTTCTTTCCTGTCCATTTAATCTCCAATATCCAAACTTTCAGATGCCCGGAAAATAAAGATACATTCAGAAGAGTAAACGCAAAGTCCCAGGTAAGGGTTCCCATGATTTAAGTGTATTAAGGATTACACTGTATCTAAGTGTAATCCTCTGATGGAAGTGACAAAAGCTTATAGGCCACAGTATACTTCAAATGTTCTCACTGCACTCGTGAAACTAAGCTCATCTGCAGCAGAGTGAATGACAGGTTGAACACGAGACACCAATATGGCCTTGCACTGAAGATGGTACTTGTGAGACCACATTTGGAGTGCCTGTTTTTGGGATAGCTGGTACAAGAAAGACATTGAGGAACAGTGGTGCATCAAAAGGACAGTCACCAAGATGGTCAGATGGTTGGACAATATGTCATTTGAGGAGATGCTGACAATACAGGGCCTATTCAAAGTTAAGAAGAGGAAGCCAACATCCTTATTACTGACTTCAGCTGCCTAGTGGAAGGACATAGAGAAGGTAGAGCCAGACTCCCCTTGGAGGTGTACGGGGAGAGGACAAAAAAGTTTCTGAATGCACACAAGTTGTAATCTTGAAACAAATTATGACTTGGGAAACTGCATTCAGACAGAATGAAAACAATTACAACCATGAGAATGATCAAATACTGGAATGGAGCCTAGTTTGCATCCTTTGAGATATGTAAAACAGCAGACAAGATTCTCAGCAGCCTGCTCTAAGTGGAGCTACCTTGAGCAGGGGTTTGCACCAGACGATCTCCAGGTCTTTGTGAACTCAAGTTACTCTGTGATTCTGACAGCCTTTGTAAAACCCAGAAAGACTTTGGTCATGCAGACCCACATTCTGAATATGCAGAGTCCAAACCAGGAATATTAACTAAGCAACCCTGAGCTCATTTGAAGCTATTCCTACTCCATGGCTTGGTGGATAATTTACATTCCTTGCTTTACCACTCAACTGGAGACTTCAGAATTTTTTTCTCTTCCTGTTTCCTCTTCTTCCTATGGTTTATTAAATGTGAATTTTTCGGCATAGGGTCAGCATTCACAGGACACTTAAATGTTGGGCTAATGTCTCTGCCACCAATGACAACAAAAGAGAATTATTTGCTATGGCATTTAGCCTGGCAAATAGACTCTTAAACAGGGATGTGTATACTTATTAAAGATGAAGCAAGTGCACTGGCTGCTTTTCTTTCTTATAGTATTTTCTGCTAACCCAAGACATTTCAGGTCTTTCTATATTTGAGATAGTAATTGGAGGAACAACTGAAAAGGATTGAGCACAGAGTGAAGAAAAAGCAGTAGGAGGCAAAGATTTCTTCAGAGGAAAATATGACACATTACAGAAATCGAGTGCTCTGTATTTAATAAGACAAGAAAATAGACAAGATGAAACCGAAGAAAAGGCACAATGGAGACAATGTCGTATTATGACAAAGTGAGAGCTGTAAACTACCAGTCTGGTTATAAACTATTACAGTATTACCAGTGTTGTCTCCTGAAGAATGTAAATTATGTGACAAGAGATTGGGTCCCACACAAGAGATACAGAAAGTACACGCAGTTATATTTCCAAAAGGACGAGAAGATAAGAAAAAAATAGAGAGTGGGAAGACAGGGGAGTAAATTTATCATTTTAAAGTCACTAGTACAGGCAAAAATACATAAAAAAGGAACAAATGAACTAACCCTGGAGTAAAATAGACCAACAGATCAAGCTTAACTTATGCAGATGTAAAGAGAAAGCAGATCTCACACTGGGTATTTCTGATTTGATTTTAGTTGAAATTTAGTGCTCTGTTAATCAGATTTCACAAATAGAGGGGATTCAGCTGTCAGGAGATGCTGAGAAATATTTATCAATCAGCTAGGAAGAATAACTCCCTCCTCAAATCTGTAGGTGTCCACAGAGGGCCTGAAAACTTGCAAGAGCAATCAAGAAAAACGGAGTGAAACTGTCTGTGAGTTGGGAATGATGCCAATCAGTTCAAATATGTTTTCTTAAGTGGAATCACAGGTCGTGTCCACTTCCAGTGAGAAGGACAAAGCAGTGTTTTCTCAATGTCTTGTACCTTATAAAGTATTTTAATGGGACATCCCTGTAGGGTTACAGATGTCATGACCAGGTGTTGTCAAGAGCATGAATAAAGAGAACAAAAGGGATCCATGGCACATGAGAGGGCTCTTGTGCTCTGACTGGGACAGTGGAAGCTCCTCTGTAAAGGATCAATGGAGCGCTATGATGGTCTCTCATTGTTACTTTAGGTTCATCATGGAGATGGAAATTTCTTGCACACGATGTTCTATTCAAACTATATTTAAACCTCTCTTACCTGGCAGAGCACTCTATGCTCAAAGATGTAATTTCCATCCATCACAAATTGGAAAACAGAAAGAACCCGCACCTTGGGTAATTTTATTGGTGTTGTGTGTATTTGCTCCCACAAATACAAACTGAAAATGCAGATATTTGTGTTGCAGGAAGTTCCCATGGGTGTCAGGAGAAGAGCTTCCAGGCTTCCGCCACCAATGCTAAGAAGTCCCTCCTGCCCACAGAAGCAGATAGTTCACACGTACTAAAACCTACAATGATAGGCTCAGGGCTACTTGACAAGGATCACTTGCACCCAGTCCCCTCCCAAATAACCAACTTGTCACTATTAACTTTTTCCCCAATGGTTTCAGGTTTGATACATCCATAAACAAATGTGGTACTTCTAATAATCTTGTCATCTTGGCTTTATGTGGTATTACTGACATCGCTACATTTGTGCTGTTAGCTTTGCAAGATTTGCTTCCCAAATGACCCCAAATAATTTCCTTCAGTTACCTACAGAGTTTGGCCATTGCTCCCTTTAACTATCTGTGAAGCCCAGGCATCCCTCAAGGCATTATCCGTAACTTTTTTCAGCTCCTCCTGCTGATATCAGTAGCTTCCAATTTTTTTTTGTCATGCCCAGAGATTTCTCATGGCCTGTTCGGTTAGTTTAATCTCTGGCCAGTGACTAAGAAGCAACAAGATATTTGCTTGCAGCTGTGACAATCTGTTATCAGGAGTCTCCACCTTCACCGGGCGATCAAAAATATTATGGTTGGGCTTGACTGTCTTGAGACAGTCATCTCTTTGACCAAATATTCTCACTTAGATCAGGAAATTTCCATCAAGGGAAGTTTTATTCAGCTGCTAGCTTTTAAAGGATATTTTATTTAAAATATATGCAAATGTTTTCTATTAAATAAAAAAGTGTAATTAAGAAATTTCCACCTAGGTCTTCTGCAGCTGTGTAGAAGTGCAGTTCTTGCAGCAGTTTTGCAAGAACATTTCCTGCAAAAGGCCTACTGAACCCTTCCAAATCTAAAAGTCAGAAAAAAGGGAAAGAGGGTGGTTCCTCTATGGCATTGCCCATACTCCATTGTCTGGGGAGCCTCTGCTGTCTTGGTAGCTGTTGTTTACTGTTCGTGGGTGGGTGCTGTTAGTTTTATAATTCTGGAGATGTCAGTGCTAGCACATCTGCTGTCCAACTCTTGTCTCATAAAGCATGACCAAAACTTCTATTTGGTGGAAAATATTCAGATAGCTTTATAGTTTCAGAAGAATGGCCCAAAAATAAGGTGTTAGTGTGCACGAATGCCTGTGACAAGGTACTACTACAACATTATAACCAACAAGTCAATAAAAAGTCAACACGATTTCTATGTCTCTTTTTATAAGGCACTCAACACACCAGAGTACTAAGTTTACAACTTACTGGATGTTCAAAACCTTCTCATGTGACATCAGCATATTATGCTATTATTATGTAAATAGGAATATTATGCCCACTAAATATGTCTCCCTTACTATTTTATTTTTTCATTTTCTCTTCCTTTTGCAAGACGGTGCATTCTGTCTCTTGGCCTTGTAACATGTCTTATGTGTAGAGAGTTCAGCTATGGGGCACAGCTTCTGTGAGACCTGCTTCAATTAATACTTTTGATGAAATTATATGAGTCTACATACTAACCAACAGCCCAGCAGGGCCTGGATCACTCTCTGCCTTGTGATTTTATCTACAGGAGAAAGACAGCTGGAACCAAGTACCTGTTATAGACCAAGGCTGCATATAGGCTAGGAGTCTGCGGGACAGCAAGGCATGGAAGAAGCGGGTGGTTCTTATCACACAGTGTTTCATGCTGAATAAGACCCCACAGATATCCTCTGGAGAGATGCAGCCAGTTCGGCAGCTGCTGTTTCAGGCCGGTGTTATGTTTCGTCAAGTGAAAAACCATACAGTGTAGGATATCCTAGCAGACCCCCTGCAACCTGAGCCTTGATTGTAACTGTCCTGTCAATTATTTTACAATAAAAACATCCTTTTTTCTCCTTTTATTTAAACATATGCAGCTATCACAGCACAGAGCATATAATTAATTTACTTCAGTTAAAAATTCTCTTTGCACTCAGACCAAATGTTTGCTAGTTCAAGATCAAAAGAATATCTCTTTATACCTTCTCCTATCAGCAAATTTAAGTGAATGATCTTTCGCTTTGGTCTATTAATGCTTCTGGGTTGGTAACAGGACATCTCCTCAACCTACCATGCTGTGGTGTCATTCCCATTAGCCTGCACTAATGTCCCCAACAGCCTAGAGCCCATGACCCATCATTTTCTTTCTATAGTTTCATACGGCAACTGGCAAAGAAAACCCACACCTCAAGCAAAGTGGGGTTTTTTTTGTTGTTCAAATGAAACAAGAGCCTCTTTTCTCTTCCTCTTGCCTTCTCCTTTGCCTCTGCATGAAACAGATAAAGATCATATTTTCATAACACCATAAGAAAGTTTTGCCTCATTTTTCTTAGGAGCATTTAATGAGAAAGAAGTACAAGGAGAAAAAAGCTTAAATCATACTTCTAAAGACATTGTTCTACAGGGTGTAATTAACATTGTTCAGATGTTTTATTGTACATGTTTGGATCTCTCTTCAGTGTAATAGTTCTTTTTCCCGTGTTCAGTATGTCAGGTGTTTGGAAAAATGTCTTGTAATGGTTTTATCTATCCCTTAAACACCTTATACACACTCCCATTTCTATCTCAGTGTTAGTCAGACTTTTAGTTGCTGGGATCCTACAGTTCTTTATATTCCTGTGTTTTCTCCTGTTCTGGCTTTTCTTTTATTTGTTGTTTCTACTTCTTCCCTTTCCCTGACTCCTTTGTGACTCCATTAATCTAATTTGTAAGAGACCGGGAAGTTCTAAGGAAGAGAGTTTGGTTATAGCGCTTGAATAAGGACCCTTCTAGCTCTACTACTGGCCCTGAGTGATTAGGATAAAGTGAATGACACAGCCCAATAGCTCAGTAGAAGCAATGGGTCAAACCATCAGCCCATCCAACAGAAATAGCAACAGAAGCACATTTTGGTCTATTTTCCTCAAGGTTGTGGTGTGTTCTCCTGTGTCAGAGAGTTACAAACTTCATTTGCCAGGTGTCATCATGAGCAGTAATCGCAGGCCCCAGCTGGAACTGCAGCTTCTGGCCCTGTGCTGGGTTGTGCCTTCCCTGAAAGGCAACACAGATGGAGCTACACAGTCCTTGTGCTTTAGAAAGCTTGACCACTTTACTCAGCCTGTAGCGTGAGTACACTGAATTGTGCACAAATAAACATTCTTTTTTAGGGCTTGATATACTGACTGCATTTCTACGTGGTTCCCAATTCTTTGTTCAGGTTCCTGTCCCGGTTTTTTAGATCCTGCTCTTAAGAAAATGTTTAAGAAAATACTGAAGGCTGACCCAAAGGCTCAAGACTTTGAGGAAGAAGAAGCTGTTTTTCTAAATGCAGAGCTTATTCCTGGAGAATCAAATGGGGCAGAACTTTGACAAATTAACCACTGCATGTAAATAGGATAAGGAAGGAAGGAGAGGTCATGCCTCTTGGGAATCAAGCAAATGAAACTGTAAACCAGTGGATTCACCTCCACCCAAGTAACTTCGACATTGCACTATTTCTGCTGTTTAGGGATCATCTGACCTTTCTTGAGACACTTTATATTCATATCTCTTTTTGTCTGAGCCCAACAGCTTGTTATTGATCGCCAGAGGCTAATGAAAAACTTCATCTGTCAACTCAGAAAAGAATTAGATGTGCCTTCTTAGATACACTATTTCCATCACACCCACCACAGATAAACGAATATACATGTTGCCTGTGTCTAATCCATTTGAGGGAGCTCAATGTTGCTTTGAATAATCACCTCCTGCAAGCCCAGTCACATGTCTGGGAATTCTCTACACTTTGCTCACCAAGTAGCTGTGAAAAAATACACACGAATTGTTTTTTTTTTCTCCTTAGGCACTCTTTTAAAAATGACAAGTTTGAGGAGCGTGCATAGGGGTTATTGTGCTTTCCACCTCTAGTCTGCTGGTTTTAAACTGGATGTCATATTTCAGGAAAGCAATTAAGCACATTTTCAACTTCCGCTATGTTTTATGTGCCCTGACTGCCACTGCAATACTCATAAGATTAAGCACATGTTCAAGTGCGGGACTGCACCAAGGGGCTTCATAGCCAGTGTAATGTGAAATATTTGGACTGTTGCTGGTGTTCTGGATGGACAGCCTGGGTCATTTACAAACAAACTCCTCCTTTAATATTTGTCATTTATGTGTGTATGTATATATGTAACATGATAAATATGTTTACTATCATATATTCTTTAGCATCAATCTTTCAATTTATGGAGACTGAGAAAGGCAGTTCATGCTCCTTTAGTGTCACAGTCTAAATGAGACAAGTATAAAATCTGAGATGATGAACAAAGAGGAGTTAATGAAAGGGAGGATAAACCACATAAAAATAACTTGGGCCACTCTGCTGTCAGAACAAAACAAACTTAAACCAAGCTATTTGAGGGTTGTTTCTTTTTCATTGTTATTCTATCTGTACATTTATATGCCCATACATCTTTGTGTGTATTTTATCTAAATAGAAATTGTCATGACAGACATATAGTTCAGACAACTTTCTGAAGGGTTTTTTCAATGACAAACCTACCATCACATTTTTCAACCCTTTAAAAACCATGTGTCAGTCCAAGTTACCAGATAAACCGAAATGCCTCAAATTTTCAATATCAAAAGAGAAGAGCTAAACAGGTGGCTGGGAGTGGAGGTGTAACACATAATCCTCCAAACATTGTAAGCTGTTTTTTTTTAATGCCTGCTTAATTCCTGAGTATTTTTCAGAGAGAGGCTGTTACCCGAAGAGGATCACCAATTTTTAGCTGAGAAAAGGCCAGGGGGGAGAGGAATGGTTAGTGTAAGGCTGAAATGAGGAGATAGAGGAAGGGATGAGTAGGTGGGAGGAGGCTTTAAAGATGAAAATACATTTTAAATGATGATGCTATTCCAGTGCAAGGGAGTGGCAAGAGAAGTTCTGGGAAAGAGGCGGACATGGAAAAAAGGCAAAGAAATGAGAGGCAGGAGGACAAGGGAAAGAGGAGATCAGAATAGTTAAGGAGAGGTAGGGGAGCAGGCACCTCATAAAAGTGGGGCAGAGAGCCAAGCAAGGTACCAAAGGTGCAGCCAGGGCAGTGGGAAAGCTCTCTATTGTAGCTGCCAGAAACTAAAAGGACAAAGAGAAGAAAACTAGAATGCTGGGAGAAGAATACAGTAGCACAGATGAGACACAGCCATCATAGAAACCAATGATTTCATAGCTTTGCTACCTAAAAGGAAGGCAGACATTGAGGCACACTGTCGCAGCTCACCCAGAGCAGTAAAACTCAGGACTGAGGCAAAGAATCTCTTCTAGGAAGCAGAAGCAGGGATGGAGCAGGGCCAGGGACATCAAGCAAGACACAGGCTGTAGTGGAAAATCCCCTTGCTCTGGCTACAGCTTCTCTGAAATATATTACAGAAAGTCCCTTTGCTTAACCCTGAGGTCAGCCTCTCTCCAGGGTGTGCTGAAGGTGTGATTTTCTGCTCCGCTGAGGATGTTTGTGGCTTGCACACAGGCATGGTGTGGACAATTAAATTACTGCTACCTTTGCTGTGCAGGTCTTCAGAGATTACTTTAGAACCGCTGGGCTGGCATCTTCTGTGAACTCTAGTAGGGTAGTAAAAACTGTAAAAAAAGAGCTTCGGCTCTGACAATGTCCTGCTTCTCTCAGGAAGGCACCTCTAGGCCCAGTGTACCTAATATGAACTCGTGGATTACGTGTGGCCAACATAAAAAATTGCCCTTACTCGTATGTGATTTTAACACTTAATTCCAGCTTCTCCAGTCCATCCAGGTAAATTACTGGTAGAAGATCTGGAGAAGGCAGTGAAAAGGCTTCAAAATCTGAGCGGGTCTGGGTCTAGGCTTTGAAGACAAACCCCTTCATGTCAAAGAAGATATGTCAATCCTCGAGGCATATCTGAAAGCAGACATTTTGTATATCCAGATTAGATTTTGCACCTCAGCTCTAATTCTTAAAGAAAGTGATCTGAATGGATCAAAATATCATCATCAGCAGCAGCAAAAGGTACAAGACTTCTCAGTCATGGAGAGATTGTACACATACAGTAGTGCCATATGGAATTATGTAGGTCATATCATCCATGTATCCTGCAGAAGAAAAGGCTAAGCTGTGCCTGAGATAGGCAATAGGTCAAGAGCAGAGTTAAGACTCTCAGATGTCAACCCACCATGGTACATGTGGCAATGTTCTTCCAGGTTCTTGAAACTATGAGTAAGGAGATGTTAAATTGAAAAGAATGGGCTGAATAATTACATTGAAACAGATTCTTTGAGAGAAAATAGTACTAAAAGTCTCCAGTTTATCTGAAAAACTATCTTGACTTTAGAACTGTTAGAGCGATTACTAACACAGCCGTAGCTCCAGTTCCAACACATTTCCTCAGATAAGTAATATCAATCATATTTCCACATCTGGCTATGCCAGCAAGCACATAAATGTTATACTTACTTAACAGAATATATAATGCAGAGGTGGCTGTGTATATTTCAAATGCTTTCACCCTCACAAAACCCAGTCAACATGTCTCATTGCCAAAGAAAGCTGCAGATTTATCATACAAAATTGTACCAAACATGCTGCACAGCTGAAACCCACTGAACCAGCGCCTGTCAGCTCTAATCCCTGGCCACTTGCAGAGCAGAGAGGACTTGCTGCCTGACTGCATCCCATCCACAAGAAGATGCTTTGCTGCTTTGTCCCCAGAAGACCAGCAATTCCCTCCACTGAGACCCATGCTCTCTCCCACCTCCTACATGGCATCTCTGCTGCCCATTGGTCCCTGCCAGGCAGCTCCATAAAAAGAGGCTGGATTTAAGTTTTACCTAGTTTAGAACGCAGTACGAAACAATATCTGGTGACATGGGTAAAGACACTTAGTGACGGGATGTTTATTTCCCTCTGAGGGTCCTGGGTGGTGGGGGTCATAAGAAAGCTTTGTATATGTAGAGACTGATGGGGGAAGTAGGAATATCAAAAACAAGCATGCAATTAAAAAACCTTTCTGCATTTAATCTATCTTTCATACTCTGGCTTTGTGCTGGTTTGGGCTGGCATAGGGTTAATTTTCTTCATAGTAGCTAGGATGGACTGTGTTCTGAGTTTGTGATGAAAACAGTGTTGACTGCACCAGGAAGTTTTCATGGTCGTTGAGCAGAGCTTACAGAGAGTCAAGGCCTTTTCTGCTTCTCACCCCACTCTACCAGTGAGTAGGCTGAGGGTGCAGAAGAAGCTGGAAGGGGACACAGCCGGGACAGCTGACCCCCTCTGACCAAAGCGATATTCCATACCATGTGATGTCATGCTCAGCATATAAAGCTAGGGAAAGAAGAAGGAAGATGGGGATGTTCGGAGTGATGACATGTGTCTTCCTGAGTAACTGTTACACATGATGGAGCCCTGCTTTCCTGGACATGGCTGAACATCTGCCTGTCGATGGGAAGTAGTGAATGAATTCCTTGTTTTGCTTTGCTTGCATGTGTGGCTTTTGCTTTGCTTATTAAACTCTCTTTATCTCAACCCACAATTTTTCTACTTTTATACTTCCAATTCTCTCTCTCATCCCACCTGGGGGGGCAGGGAGAGGAGTGAGCAAGCAGCTTGTGGGGCTTAGTTGCCAGCTGGGGTTAAACCATGACAAGCTTATTAAAACTTCCAGCTGTCCTGAATTGAAGCCATGCCTCAGATGGGCCAGAAGTACTAAAAAAAGTAAAAAAAAAAAAATCAGAAAGAGCAATCACTCTTGTTGCTACTGCCATGAGTTCTGGTGCAGGGGAATTGAGGGGCTTATTAGAACCTGCAAACCTGTCAGGAAGCATTTTTTTCCTCTTTGGTAATAAAGTATGAAAGGAAGGAAGTGGCTCTGAATCACAAACACATCAAAGAGATACAGTCTGAAGTGTCTATCAAAAGTCATTAAATATTTGTCTTCTATAGAGAGCACAATAGTGGAATAATTGTCATGCTGGGACACCGGGAGGAGCTGAGTGAAGGCTTGTTCCTGCAGGAGGTCTTCAGGCTTTTCCACACAAAGAGAGTAGTACCCTGTGATGACTTTAATCAAATGCCTGATCTTAAAAGCACAGCAGAAATGCAAGCAAGGCTGCGCACAGCGTACTTACTGTCAAGGCAAAACATAGCTGTGAATTGATGACAAACCTTTTTAAGAATGACTCATTAACCTTTATCTCCCATCCTCAATTCCCCTCTCCCCACACTGCCATTTCTTAGAGGTGAAAGCACTTGAAATCTGTTTCTAGCAGTGGTCCATGGTTACCTTCAGCTAATCCAAAGTTTCACTGTTGTTGAAGGGATGTTCTGCTCTCACTACTTCCACTCTTGGGGTTTGTGAGTCATAGAATCATTATGGTTGGAAAGGACCACTAGGATCATCAAGTCCAGCCTTCACCTAACATCTCTCTAGCCACTAGACCATAGCTTCAAGTGCTACATCTACTCATTTTTTAAACACCTCCAGGGATGTGACTCTACCACCTTCCTGGGCAGTCTGTTTCAGTGCCCAACCACTCTCTCCATAAATAATTTCTTCCTAACATCTAACCTAAACCTCCCCTGATGCAACTTGAGGCCATTTCCTCTCGTCCTATCATGACTAATTTGGGAGAAGAGACCAACATCATCCTCGTTACAACCTCCTTTGAGGTAGTTGTAGAGAGCAATAAGGTCTCCTCTCAGTCTCCTCTTCTCTAGACTAAATAACTCCAGTTCCCTCAGCCGCTCTTCATAAGGCATGCTTTCCANAAACTGAGCCCTGAGGGACACCGCTTGTGACTGGTCACCAACTGGATTTGACTCCATTCACCACCACTCTCTGGGCTCGGCCATCCAACCAGTTTTTAACCCAGCGAAGAGTCCACCTGTCTAAGCCTTGAGCCACCAGCTTCTCCAGCAAAATGCTGTGGGAAATGGTGTCAAATGCCTTACTGAAGTCCAGGTAGACAACATCCACCGCTTTTCCCTCATCCACTAGGCAGGTTACCTGATCATAGAAGGAGATCAGGTCAGTTAAACAGCTCTTGTTAGAGCTAGTCCTAATGCGTGGGGGAGACCGACTCCCCTTGGGTGACTTCCCTGATGGGTCTTCATCTCCATCATCATTTGTCTGTCCCTCAATTTCCAGAGCCCCATACCTGTTGTGCAAGGGCAACTGGGAAGGGGAGGGAGGCCAGGAGGGGGTTTGCCTGCCTGGCCCAGCAGGGATCTGCTTCCATTCCCCCTCCTTTCTTAGGTTCTCTCCTTTAGGGTGGTGGCAAGGGAGGAGAGGATCCTCTCCTTCTCATGGAGCCTCCACTTGCTGCTCTCGACTCAAGGACGGTAGGACCTGACTCCATCCTCTCACACTCTCATTGTTCTCAGCCCTTCCACCTCCTCCCGTATCTCAGCCCCAGGCTGAGCAGCTCATTCCCGGTCACACCACACACAGGGGTTCTCTCCATCACTCCCCCCAGCAGCAACCGGCTCCAGTGATCTCTGCAGCCGGAGCCCCGGACGCCCACGTGTTTCCGCAGGGCCTGCCTGGGTTGCCACATTCTCTCTCGCAGGAGCAACTGCACATGTCACACAGCAAGTGGAGCCGGAGCATAGGTGGGCTACCCACCCTGGCTTTGCTTTGTCTTTGTCATCCATGAGCATTGCTGTTAGAGTGAGGGATTTTGGAAAACAAGCTGTACAAAGATAAACATATAAAAATAGATTATATAAATAGATTTTAAAATGTTTGATAGATCTATGAAAGCAGATGTCTCTCTGCAGTGGTGTACACCCTGGGCTGCATCATCAAGGCTGTTCTTCAGTCAGGTGGGTATGGAGTAGAGAAACGAGGACAACTGCAGAAGTTTTGGAGGTAGTGGGAGCAACAACACTGTCCTGTTTTTTTCTGAAAAGAACATCTGGGTGGCTCATCACAGCCTGATGCTTGAGGTCCCTCTGTGTGGTTGGAATTCTTTTTTAGAAATAAACCAAGATGAAGGAAAACGCTGGAAGCGCAAATATTTCTGATTATTCTCGACTTTGCTTTACTATATCAATTTTGAGTAATTTTCTTAGCTGAATGAGCTCTTTCAAATGGCACCAGACCTGGATATAACAAGAAAATACTGCAAAATAGCTACTCTTCCCCCTTCACTGTGTCTGTTGGCCTAAGATATTCAGTTTTCCCAAGTAGGTCTTAGAATGGTAATTTTGATAATGCACGGCTGGTTATCTTTAGATAAGTGTAATGCATATAAAAGCCTTATAATTATGTACTTTCTCTGACTGATGTGTCAGGATGTGTAAAGGCAATAACATCACATTAAAAAAATGCATTAAATCCTACCAACACCCTAAAATAGATTATAAATTTATATTAACACTGTCATGTATTCCTGTTCTTGCTTCCAAGCGTTCATTAACTATCCAACCAACAGATTTACCGGTTACAGGAAGTGAATGAGGGTCCGATTCACTCATTTTTGAGTAAGTTTTGCTGAAATCAGTCAACCCACTCTGGCATAATAACAGGTGAATCAGTCCTGCAAGGCTAGAACCATAAAGCTTCCTTTAGGAAAAATGTTGCTTTATGTAGGACATATGTCTTTATGGCATATATAAGCGCCTCCTGAACACCTTGGGGCAGGAAAACTTGGATCCAGAACTTAATCTTCGAACACAGCATTTCCTAAGCAGATCCTGGATGTTGCACACTGAGAAATGAAGAAGCAAATAGCCAGCAATGCTGATGGAAATGGCAGACTACATGGGACTTTACCATAGTGCATATACTGCTTAAGAGTGCATCAACCTTTTCTGTACGTGCTTTGTGAGTTCACACTGCTGGTAAAGGAGTTAATCCCTTTTGGAAAGTTTGCATCTTAATGCACATGCTGCTCTGACACATACAGCAGTTGCCTCTGGATTCTTGTTGAAATGACTTTCATGATAGAAGAAAGAAGAAATGCCCAGGACTAAAGGAGCTGAAGGGCATGACCTATGAAGTTGCTCCAAAGGCTTGCTCTCAGATCTTTGGGGCCAACCTTCCAAAAAATCAGAGGAAGGGACTAGATCCTTCTCACCTAGAAAAGTTTAACTTATGAGCACTAGTAGTCAAAAAAGAAATAACAGAATGAAGGTTATGACAAAGAAAGAGCCTAAAACTGTATATATTAATGAATCTTCTATACTAAGATTGCTGGCTACTGCAAGTTGGCACAGATCTATTAAATTCTGCACAGTAGTGCCACTTTATGGGAGGACATGACATTTAAAAGTTCCCTATATTTAGCCTTAAATGAGAAAGTGGGGGGTTTTCCCCCCACAAGATACAGACAGTGAAGACATTGCACATTTCTGCACTGCAGAATTACAGCATGCTGCTCACAGATACTAATTCACAGCACTTTACAAAGTGTAAAGCCATTTCATTTGTCATTAGATCACAGGAAAAAGAAAAAGAGAAACTGGTGAACTTGAGATAAAAGAAACACAATGCAGAGCAAATTGATAAGAAATCTTTAAAATGTTTAGCAATCTTGCAGACACAATCAAGAACAATTCACCTATGGCCAGAGATTTGTTTCAAAATGGCCTTCATGTAGCAGAAAATGAATGCACAGAGAGGGTGTATTCATAAAGGTATTTATTCCTGCTGCTTTGCAGCATATGTCCGAAACTGAGATGCTCAAAAACTGTTGTCAGTCCCTGTGGAACCTAAATTCCTCATGCAACTTAAGTGTCTGCCAGTAAAAGTTATCTAATCATAATTTTCTGCCAGTGGCATACATACAGCTGGTCATGTCCTGGTGACACCGACATGTTTGATAATCTACCCAGAAGCTTTCTGAAACCTCATGATAGGAAGGATCTCCTGAAACTTTAGGTCACTTCCTATAGGAAGGCTGGTTTTGAGCCTTCCAAAACCTACTGTAAACCGATCTATAGCCTACAATCTTATGTTTTCTTATATGCTGTTGCTCTGGTTTTAAAACCTCCTCCTAAACCTTTTTGTAGTTACTGTTTTTCTGCATTCACAGGAAACAACAGTGGCAACTGCAGCAAAACCGTGTGGATTCTGGTTACTTTGTGGCTTAACGGAGTACATTAAATTCAGTCCACTAGGATGATGGTGATACTTAGACTTTTGTAGCTAATTAGCATAATTAGCAATTTGAAGCCTGGGAGAAACACACAAACATTTTGTAAGTACATATTTTAAAATATATACTATTTACTGCTACCTTGGTCTCTATCAATTTGGTTTGAAGTCCACCACTTATGAGTACTCAAAGTTTTCAAGCCATATCTCTCTAAAAACAATGAAGAGACCCCTAAAGTGAGTTTTAACCTTTAAAAAATCATTGGCATTTTCTCAAGCAAACCACAAATACAATTCTTACATTTTTGGGGTTTAAGCCACAAAGCCTATGACTACAGACTTTGCTGTATGAGAAGATGCATCTTGATTTTAAAACGGTTCTGATGGAAGATGCGAAAAAATTCACCCAGACAATCTTTATTTTTGCGTGTAAAAAACAAGCTGGGTTATTTGTTGTTAAAGCTGAGTCTTAAAAGAAATATAAGCCACAATAAGCACCTTTATATCCAATGAAAAGTTGCACTGCTCTCACGCAAATCCTTTTTTGCCTTCATTTCCCAAATGCCTTAAGACAAATAGAACATGCATTCATGTAGGAATTTTTAAAATAAAATCTGTAAAATTTTGAGTTTATAAGCTCTGAGTTGATAACTAAAGAAACTGATGGCATAAAATGTCTAGCTCTCTCCAAAGCATCACGGATTGGTGAGGGCTGAACACTATTATGAAGTTACTAAGGCTAGAAAGCTTCAAAAAGGTGTCTATCCTGTGCTTTGTGTTCTCCTCAGCTACAGCAAATTCAGGTTCAGATGAGCCACAGTGTAGTTCAGCATATCTTTTAAGATGCCACCAGTACTAAAGAAATGCTACCTTTTCTTTTTTTCTGGGTTGATCATATCCGAACTTCACATGAGCTTAGAGAAATGGTAGAGCTGAAAAGTAATGAGTCTTCAGAATACCAACAACAATAATAATTTTTTATTATTAATTTTTTTTACAGCTGTATCAATTCCCTAATTTGCTTTATCACACAGTTATATAAATGTTTCAACTAGTAAAGAAAAGAGAGTATAGGAACTGAATAGCAACAGGAAGAGTGAAGGGCAGTTTCTTTTAGCATCACTTGATGTTCTCTTGCAGTAACAACCCAACTACCAATGTAGCAAACTTAATTTTACCACAAGCTACATGAAATGCAATTATCAGACTGTTGCTATGGGATAAGAGTATACATAAGGGCAGCTGCTGCAGTTCCACTAGTGCTTGGTAACTCCTTAAGTTGAGCTAATTTAACAGTGGGTCTAAGCCTTGAGAAAGGAATTTTAAAAGAATCACTCTTAATTATCACAATAGCACCAAGTGTATGGCACTTCACATTTTCATAGTGCTTTACCATCACTACCCAATTAATCAATTCAGTTCCTAATGGCATACCGATATGATGAGCAATTTTAATGTCTTTTGCTTAAGGCTGGGAAAAAATGCTATTAAATCTTCACTCAAGTCATAGAAACCTTTCTGTAACCAGAAGTATAAATGTGCCTGACCTATCTGAATGCTAACTGCCTCTTGGTGTGCTGCTTGCTGGGCAAGGCAGGCTGTCAGGGGAAGATGACGAGGTACTTTAAAGGCCAATGACTGAAGAAATAAATGTATTGCAAGAATATGCAGAGATATGTTAAGTCCTTAACTTTTCTGGGAAACTAAGGGCTGCAAAACAAAGACTTACGAAACTCATTTTTGTTTGTTTCTGAAGCACTTTTGTTGATGCTAGCACATGCTGAAATAGGTGCATTAGGACAGGATACAAATGCTGAAATACCAGGAAGAAGGAACAAAGCCTAATTCTATAAATATAAAATCTTCAGAGCAGAAGAGAAGAACTGTGGCTCGTGGGGAACAAAAACATTTCTCTAAACAAGACGAGAAGGTGTTACAGGAAGAGCACAGTGTGCTTGCTTGGAGTCAGGGAGTCCAGAGGCAACTGGAAATGATCCAGCCCTTCCTTGATTTCATCCTTAGAGGCTAATTTTGAATTGGGTATATATACATTGCAGAAAAAACTGGGATTGGGATCTACACTACTGCTACCATACAAAGGCATTAATTTGATTTCGAATCAGAGGAAGGAATTCTGCTTTGAGTTACTCTGGTGTGGAGTAAGAAGAGCCCAACAGGCCAGTAAGGTTGGGTGTAAACTGGTTAAACTTCTTGTATTTTCTTTGCTAGTGTCCTGATTTGGGCCTTCTGGCAACATTTGAAAAATATTCCCCTTTTTACAGCTGAATTATATTAACAAACAGATTGTAATGGAAATGTGAACAAACCCACTGCAGTTGTCTCAACATGTTACACTGAAAAATAAATTATGTCCTGTACGAGCATTTGTTATTCTCTAATATTTCATCCTGTCCCTTCATTAGTGTAATAATCTCCTCGTCCATTAATCTCCTGTGTTTGTACTTGCATGTAGGAAGGGGGGTGTGGAAAGAGAAAATCTGATGAGGTTTTATTGCTTTATTTTTTCCTGAATACGTTTGTTCTTGGTATCAATTAACATGAGAGGAACTTAAAGACTCTTTGTAACATTGTCCACAAGTATTCTGCATCTGTGGTCTTCCGCACTGGTGTTCCCTTTCCCAATATGGCATTACAGGGAGATTTCCTTTATCAAGTTAAATAGTTAAACCAGCTTTCCAGGCTGAACTGACTTTAGTGGTGAGGATTTGCACCAGAGAGAGGTCCATCAGCAAAATCATGGTTAAAATATCTCACTGTACTGAGACAGAGGAAAAGGGGAGAGACTGCTCAGTTTAGGTGCGTTTATTAAATAATTTTGTCTATGGTAACATTTTGATGTATGGAAGACATGGGAAAAAAGCAGCTGTGAAAGCACTGAACTTTCAAGCAATCTGCATAATATCAGTTATGCAAAAATTTAGCTGGAAAACTTAAGAAGAGATTTTCAGACCTGGGTCCAGATCAGATGTCTCACTTTGCTCACATATGTTCTGCACTGACTGTCCACCAACTTTAACAAAATTACTCTTGATTTAATAGTTCAGTCATTGAACAACTCAAGCTCTTGGAGTAAATTATGGATCAAAGCTTGCTTGGAGATGGAATAAATCCATGCGTTAAAGCCAAAAGCTTCACGATTACAGAATGGATGACGCATAAGGAAATGAAATGATAACTCCGACTTGACAGGTCTAAGAACAAAGGCCTTTATCTCCTGGATGAAAGGAGATGTAAGGATTCTTGGCAACTGGTCCCTTCTCATTACAGGTTAGTCATTGGAAGGTGGATGCTCATACCTCCAGAGCTAGTATTTTACAGCAACTGAGTCAGGGATTGGTTCAAAAAATAGCAGTTTCCTCAGCTGTTCATGAGTAATTTCCTAAGAAAGGGAGGAGTCGTGTGTGATGCCTAAAGTCAGAGGAAGGAGACAAAGCTCAAGAGAAAAAAGTGACCTTGGAATATCATGAGAAGACTTGTGCAAATAGCTATTTCTGTGAGTTTTCAGTAGAATACAGATCAAACAAGGACAGAATAGGTTATACATATCACCATATCAACATGCCTCAACTCTGATGAGGTGGTGGATCTTCTCTTGCAGGTAGCTGACCACCTGTTGCTCTTGGTCTCTCCTGAGACTTGCAACAAGGTATCTGTTAGTACCAAATGTGCTTTAAATAACACAACAAAATCACAACTTTTGGTATAATTCTTAAGACAGAAGGTATCAACCCCAAGCTGTGATAGTCAATGTAAAGAGCATTATGGGCTAAAAATCTAATGCTCTTCTTTTGTTATCTTTTGGAAATAGCTTTTGTTTTCATTAACGAACTTCTTAATTTCCAAGATTTCATTGGATCTTGTTTAGTTGCTGTTATTTAGTGAACATGGCTGTTTGTCTTGTAGAAAAGGTTAACATTTAGAAAGATTAATTTCTTCTTTCCCAGAAAAAAACATTGTAATTAAGTTCTTAGTGAAACAGATGGACAGTTCTACTCACAAAATAGAGGTATTTATGCAAATATCACTGAACTAATTGATGCTCAGTTGCATCAAAAAGAAGCACATAAGATGCTTTCATGGTGTCAACATTTCTGACTATGATTTACTACTTTAATGATTCCTTATAGTGAGCCATTATCCTAAGGGAGTACTAAACCTGCTACTCTTAGACTCAGTTTATTTTCCTGATCAATGCAGTTGCTTGAAAAGAAAATATATGATGTTCACCTAATAGTAAATAACATATACATAGGAAGGTGTAAGTAGTTTGCTAGGACTTTGTTCCATAAACAAGGCACATTAAAAAATCCAGTTTCTCAAGATCCTCTGTATTGTGTCATTTTAGGAATAATATGCATTTAAAAATTATCTACTCATAATTAATTACCATTCCATCAATTTATAGCCCCTGAAGAAAGAGCCAAACATGAACACCTCATTAATTTCAACTAATCAACAGTAAAGCATTCAGAAGGGTCACATGCTTTAAGCCCATCTTTATTACAGAGATCTTTATCAGACTACTATGTACAAAACCCTCTCAAACTGTAGGACAGTTCACATTTTTCACAACTGCTAAAGCTAGAACCCTCAAAAGCAACTGTAAAAGGGAAAATTAACATTTTGCAAAGTGCTGGTGGAGCTCATATCAGTCTTACTTTAATATGTGTAACTCCCGTGTAGATATAGAAATCCTATATATAAAGGCTTCAAAATATAAAGTGACACGGGGCTAATCCAGAAACTGATAACTTGAAATGAACTCTGTTACCTTAACTGTTCCCCTGGAGTTGAGAAGATCATGGCTTGGAGATATGTCTGATGACTTCATCAGGAGTTTGTGAAGTAGAGAGGGAAGACACCATCTGTGTATGAAGGGTAGCTTGTATGCAATCAGTTAATCTGAGCAGAACATAAACATCAGAATCATTGACTTGAATAAATATCAAACGCATCAGAATGGAAGAAAGTCTTCAGAAGAAACTGACGCTTTTGCAGGGCTATGTTAGTGTTGAAGATGCGTGACAAAGAACATACCTGAAAAGGAGGTGAAAAAAACATGGGCCTACCTTTGCAAGTAAGTATAAGACAAGATAGGAAGCGTCAAATTGATCCTTCAGATCATGGAAGGTTGGTGGTTTATCAACAAGTGAAAGCAGAGTGGGAAACCTAAAGGTTCTCATTTGCCCAGGTTACATTTAAGTCCAGTAGGATGAAGAGAGTATCTGTTAAGGTGATCAAAAGGTGTTTTTTTTCTCTACTTTTTCACAAGATAAAACCAGATGCCACAAAACTGAGTTCAACTTAACATTACTCCGTGCACTTAACTCAGTTGTAATATTGGTCATTTTATGATGAATTTGAGGTTGTTATTTTTGCTCCTGTTTTCATCTGGCACATTCACATGTCAAAGACAGGACTGGTTTTTTTCCCTGTTGGATTTCTCACACCTTTTAGACATGCCCCATTCCCTTTCTACTATTGCCTCTATATAGGAAAATTATGAACATGGTTTCTCTTACCTCCTGGGAAATGTTAACAGTAAGTAAATCTAATTGTTTTACTTCCAGCAGAATCATTGTAACTTCTTTTGCTACAGAAACAGATGGACAATTGCACCAAATAAATAAAATGTTACTGTAAATATCACTGAGCTAATTGACACTCTTCTGAATCAAAATATGGAATACATGATACTTACATGTTGCTAACATCTGTGAGTATAATTTACAGCATTAATGGCTCCTTAGTCTAAGCTATTATCATGGACACAAAGATTCTGGAAACTAATTTATTTTCTTGATCAGTGGAGCTGAATGCAAAGATGGCATGCAGGGCTTGTAATACAGTAAATCATACAACTGTAGCAATAAAATGTAGGCATCCTCTAATAGTTTTTTTTTTTCTGAGGAGAAGATAACATCAGGGTTTTAATTTTTCAACTGCTTTTAGTTATCTCAGAGAGAACATTTTTCTTTAAAGATTTTTTTTTGACATTTTATCCTCTAGAGAAAAGTACAAGATTCTATCTGTTATCCATCCACAAAACCTGACACTTCTGTGAAATTTCCCAGAAGATTTACCTCATTACCGCTGAGAATAGGATTTATTCTTTTCAGTGAAAATATGCAACAGTTTCACTGAGGCCACAATTATGAGGACAAATTTCCTGCTTGAAGCTGAATAACAAGTATGTAACATTGTACTTCTAGAGAGAAAGCATAAAAACTCAATGTTCTCCTTGTCTGCCCTGATTTTACATATGGGTAAACTCAATACCTGTTGGAGTGAAACCAGTATCTCTCAAACTTGTGTAAAGAAATTCAAGAAGTATGAGATGTGTAACTCTAGCACAGGGATTAAGTAATCATATTCACACAGCTTCTATCTAGCTCAAAGCATGGAAAACAGCATCGCATCTGTTCTTGCAAAATACTGTTTAGACACTCTAGCAGGTGCCACTATTCAGCGTGGGGAATTCAAGGCACGTTAAAATGATAGGGGCAGCGTGTGCAGCTGGGAACTGTGGTAGTAGCACCTCCCACAATGGGAGGTGCTAGGAATTGCCCTGGTAATTAAAATGACTAAAATAATTAATTAATGAATAAGAACATTTCCCATTATATTTGCTCTAGTACTTGTTTCTAAAACTTTGCAAGAACAGTACTTTGAGGATAAGGTCATTTTGTTAGTTTTCAAGTCATTAGGTTAAGGGCTTGAAAAGATGCATGCATCAAATTTTAACAGCCTGGGAAAAATCAAGAAAATGTGTAGGGATTTTTCCCCATAACCGCCTCCAGAAATCGAAATCTCTGGTCACTGTATAGCAGCTCAAGCTATAAAACTGTTTACATATTTCAAATGCACACTCACTATTACATTTCCTTTTCCAGTCCAAACATCAAAATTATTTTCCCTTCATTTTTCATAATGTCTTTATTTTTTAAAAAAATCAGTGACAGAAACAGAGAACTGCTGGTGGATAGAGTGCTGACTCAAGTAATCTCTGATAGATCCCTAACAGAAAACACATCTTGCCACACTGTACAGTCACATTCAACAGATAATGTGCAATTCTAATTCAAAAAGCGTTTGAACATAATGTTTCTGTCTTGCTGCCTGATCTTTCAACTTATGTTTCTTTGCAGTGTTAATTCTTATATTATAGTCCATTGACTCTTAAAAAAAAAAAAGTATTTCTCTGGATGTGTTAGGGAACTTTTTTTGCTCATGACTTTTTTTTTCTACACTGCTGTATCACTGAAAAATCTAACAGAGGAGGAGCGTAATATAGTTTCTTCTTCATAAATGAGCTGACATTCAGAATTTGTCAAACTCAGAGTATAAAATGGGGACCTGAAACAGTAAAACATTCCCATGATACTGGAAACAGTAGGACATGGTACTGCTGCATACTCATGAGAATGGAAAAAGACGTCTGTCTGGGGAAGACCACCTAAGAAGTACAAGTTTTCTTCTTGCATTCTTCAGTGCATTTCTCCCGGTTCCCAGAAAAATAGAAAAAAGTTATATTAAAATAGTGAGGATTTCAAGATGTCAGAGCATCGGGGAGTATTTAGAGAAACATGGATATTCTCAGATGATGGAGGCTGCAGGAGAAATAGAGAAAATAATCTCCTAGTTTGAAGGCTGGCGGGATTGAGCTTTTGGAGTGAAAGCACCTTAAATCAAAAAGCTTCAAAGTAAGACATTGATGAAAGAGATGATGAAGTTCATGTAATGTTCATACATTGTTGTAAGGCATAAGGAAGAGGAAATGCAGTTGAACAAGGATATAGTGGTTAACAAAGGTAGATGGACTGAAGAATCTAATGGGTGGATGGACTGAAAGAAGAAAGGAAATACTAATGTTGATATAAGCAATCATTTCAAAACGTCAGAGTAAGTGAAACAGCAACGCCTAAGCTGGCAATGGTGAAGATAGTGAAGGAAAGGAGAAGTCTGTATACAAAGCCTAGGCAAGAAAAGACACAGATTTACTGGTGGTGTTGTATAAAAATGTCTGTGATAACACAGAGAGTGTGGGAAAGAATTTGTAGCTGAACTGCAGCTATTGAAGACTGTGAGCTATCCCAGAGAAGCATAAATTTAAGTGAAATGATGGGAATATTAGTTAATATAGATGTATGTCAGAGCACCTCACCCATAGCGTTTGGTATGAATTTAGTGCACGCTAACTTCCCCTCATTCCAGCAGCTTTGAGCAGGGAGGATCTTACAGCTGAGCAAGTTTTACAGTGAGACAACCTCCTGCTGTCTTTCTGGTCAGCTCCGTATTTCCTTGTGTGTCAAAGTGTGTGTGTCTTGTTTATGACCACGTGACTGAAGAGGCTGCTGCCCCTGCAGTCACCAATGGTCCCACCATACTGGCATGCTTATTGCTTATGCTCCCAAGACCACCAAGATACCCCTAGATTTATGCACTCCTTACGTGTATGATTTCAATACAACTACGGAAGACAGATCGAGCCATCTGGCACAGCATGGGTTACAGTTTTAAACATTTCCACGTGGTACTGGAGGAATCTTCCTAACCAAAAGATTGGACATTCAACATTCTTCCATGAGTAAAGAAGGAATGTTGCCAGAGACAGTTGATTCAAAAATCATTCTAGAGGACTATTTTTAAAGATCTACAGTGCTACAGAACTGCAGAGTTTTCTGCGATGTTATTGTCACTAGAGGAAGCTTCTCCTTCTCAGCTGTAGATTTGTGACCAAACAATGCTAATAACACTGTTATGAAGATATTTCTTTGTGCAATATCCAGCATTAATTCTTCATTGCTTAGTTGTGGAACCAGAGGGAGATTCAGACTCACATGTGATATATAGCGAAGACCTTACAGAAAAGGTGTTAACAGAAACTACCTGTGGATTGTGATCTGACTGACCATTTAATGAAGCTGCTATAGAAAAAGAATATATGACTTCACATGAGATACTTCTATTAGAGTGAAGGAATTAATAGTTTTGGAGTCCAAGGCACTGGTGAAACCTCATCTGCAATACTGTACACCATTCAGGTGAAAAAAGGTGAACTCAAACTGGAACTGATGCAGAGAGCATTCCTGGATCACCAGGGAAATGGGAAAACTCCCTGAAGACAGGATACTAATGAACTGGAGTGTTTAAGAAACTAAGTCTGGGAGGAGATCTGATTGCTCAGTGAGCAATCAGATGCTGAGTGCATTAGGTGATAAGCACCAGGGAAGGAGATGAGCTATTAAGCTAAAGTCCAGTGATGGTAGTGTAACAAATGCTCACATGAATACTTGGTGAGGGAAAACTTTCCAGCCATCAGAGTTTTGGGACAAGTTTCCTAAAGAAGTAATAGAACAAACCCAATTTGTATTTTTAAGATGGTGTTCATTCATTTCGTACCAAGGAGTTAAGTATTGAGTCTGTCTTCCCTCACTAGGAGTGAGAGGGAGGGAGCAAAGGAATACAGGACACTGGAATCCAATCACAGACTCTTTGTCAGTGCCCTGTCCAGAAATGAGAGAGGATTGTCATTCTTTCAGCAAAAAAGACTGCAGCAGCAAAAATTGTGTTGTGCAGGAACCCCATCCACCTTACCTGCCCATCAGAGTTGGGTGAAAAGTCTGGAGAGAGATAAGGATCTGAACAGTTTGGGATCTTAGAAGTTCAGGAATCCAAAGAGTCAAGGCTATTCATCTTCAGTGTCCAGTTTTACGTGATTTAATTGATCCTAACTCACAAAGGCAAACACTAAGTCATTTTAGAAATCTTGCTCTCTCTTCTGTCTTTAAGGTATTTCATTTCTATCCTAAAACCATTCATTATCTTGAAAAGCTCAGCTGCGAAGTCTTGTTAGGAAGAGGAAGATCCTTCCTAAGGGCCTACTTAATTTCATTCTGAATAACAGTGAGGGGAAAGTACTGAGACACTTATTCATGCCTCCATGTTTTGTTATTTAAGAAATACCACACAAGTGTCCATGTCCTACAAGAAATCTGTAATTGCAACACTTAGGATTTTTTACACCGTAGTTAAAGAAAGGCAATAAACAAAGACAGCTGATACAGGAGGGAGCTGGAGGGGAGAGAGTAGAAAAGCAGCAATTAAAAGACTTGGAAAATGCAGACTTGGAAAGTGCAGTAGTTCAACCACAGGTGCTAAAGTTGGTCCAGCATATGGCAAGAAAGAAAACACAACAAAAGTCATTGGTAAAAGGAACACAAAATTCTGGAAATGTGGGAGAGATTAATTTCCTTATGGCAAATTTCTTCTGTAGAACATAAGGATGTGGCTGCTTGTTTCGTCTTAGGATAGGAAAGAGAGAAAGACAGCACGTTTCAAGTTCAAGAAGGAAAAACCCAGAAGATTAAAATAACAATAACACCAGTGTTTCCCATCTCATTTCAAATGGAATTGTGAGTTGACTAATTTTGTTTTTTCTTTTCCAGTTTCTTATCACATCTTAGGATAGCAGTTGCTGATGGCTAATAAATAAGCAAGACCAGACAGTATATTTTTCCAGGCTTCAACCCCTCCTTTTTGGCAACTACAGGCACATTTCAAGCTTTTCATCCTATTAAATTTGGGCTTTTTTCAGCATATATAATCTTCACAATTCATTTCCATGAATTTGATTATTTCCATTTTCTGCTTCACATAATGAATCACATCTTTGTTTCAAGAGCTCCTTATCTTCTGATCCCCTTTGGGATCACAAGCATGAAATTTGATACATTAGCTGTTCTATCCCATTACAATAATTAGGAATGAAGATCATGTTTTGAGAAATTGCTTGAACTTTATGAAGCATTTATTGAAATCACTGCCTTTTAAATATATGTAATTGTCAAGCTTCTCTAACAAGCAAAAAACCCCAAACACATAGGAGAAATAAAGACAACTAGAAATCAAACTGTCATGACTGGAGAAGACATGATTACTCTAAAATGATTGTCTCAAAAGGTCTATCATAGGCGGAAATGCCAAAAGTAAGTACCAAATTGCTCCCCTTTTCAACTTGAAAAAGCAGATATAATTTCCTGTAGTTAGAAGGTAGTGCCAAATCCAGAGCAAAGGTTGACAAACACCACATTGTAGAGTCAATTTTAGATCGAGTTTCTTCTAAGAGATGTTTTTTATGAGAATTAGATGGCTCTGTGAACTGAAAGTAGGACAGGTCTTCTTCCTCTGCACCTTTAAAAATTTTACTTCTCAATTCTTTCAGTTTCAAAATACAACACCTCGATTAGGAGGAGTTTGCAAGAGGCTGATCACACTGCTCTGCTCTGAGAGAAAAACACCCTCTGTCCCTGCCTCTGCTCCTGCTTGTGCCAGCGCAGAGGTGCCTAAGCACCTGCACAGATGTGATTTTATGGCACTGGAGTGGAGCTGGATGTCCAGGGAACAAATTCAGGTTCACCCTCATGTCACAGTGCACTGCTGTGCAGGAGTTTGATGGAGAGCAGGATGAAAAGAATGGGAGAGGAGCAGAGTGAGGAGAAGGCAACCCACCATCCTTTCTCGTCTCCTCTTGGACAGCAGATCCATCTGTTGGATCCAGAGTTTTGGAGCAATGTCAGAACAAGGAAACTTGTGTGGAATTCCCATTGTCTACCTGCTCCAGCAACACAGTTGAGACCTAGGAAACTGGACCTCATGGCAATTCTGTGATCTAGTGAAGTCCTTCCAGCAGGTGCTCCAGTTCACAGCAGTGCAGCTCTCTAAGTATGTGTTTGAATACAGTTGAAATTAATGAGATTTGGTGAGTAGAAATAGCTTATGGATGAGCTTTAATTCAAAGACAGGAATACAGGCTTTGCTGGGTCTAGGTTTCAGAACATTCTTTGTTTGGGACTGTGGGATAACATATCCAGCTATGAATAATCAGGTATGTACCTTCAGTTTTCCCTGCTGTGAAAGTGTTTCTGTGCTCTTGGCATTATTTCTAAAAAGAGAAAATAACACTTCCCTTCAGCCAAGGGATTTCTGAAAGCCTGTAAAGGTTACTCATCCTCCCTACAGACTCAGAGCAGAGCAATTTGTCCAAAAGTCCTCTCTGAGTGGTTTTGTTCTACACCTTCTGGAGAGGCATGTTCTCCCTCTAAACACCTCAGAGAGGCAAAACCTAGGAGCCAAATCAGACACAATGAAGTTTTAAAAAAAGAAGTACTGAGTGCAAACACAGGCCAGATCACTCAGCCAGCTTAGAAAAGTTTTGACAGAGCAGCTGAACTTTTGAGTGCTCAACAGTACGAAATATCAAAAGATATATTCCTTACCTCTGACTTCATATCGTCTTCTTTACAGCTTTGCCTGTAATGTGCTTTTCTTTTTTATTCTTTCCTTTGGTATTTTTGTCTTCCTAGATAGCAAAGATAGGCATATTTATGCAGATCACTTAGTAGGAAAATATATTCCTGCATGTGCTCTAATGTGTTTCCTGTCATGTTGTTCATTATTTCTTCAGACTTTAATAATGTTCTCAGCTTGATATGGTTAAGAATAATGAAGCATTTATTCCTATTCAAGAAGCTAATTAAAAGCCTCAGTTTTATTTCTCTTAGGTGGGTTGATGGCTTAATTATAGATGTAACACTCAGAAAAAAACTCTTTCTATGTGGAGTGGCCCTATATAACTACACCATGTCTCTGTTTCCATTTTGTCCATGACATTGTATATTACAGTTCCATTGAAAAAGAATAATACAATGAAGTTTGAAAGAAAACGCTTCTGCTAACAAGCTCCAACATTGTGATGAGTAATTACTATGTGAAACTTAAAGTGAATAATATTCAGAGCTGGAACAGAGATTTATGGGGCCTGGCTATTGTCTCCACTTGCCATCTCCAGCTCAGATATAATCTAATCATGCACGAATGATACAGGGCTACATGCCCATGCCAGACTTAATCCTTCAAAGTGGAGAAGTCTACAGAAAGTCAGAGGCATACACTGCTTCATGGGATTTTTTCTTTGTTACACTGTATGCTGAGAGTCATTTAGAGCTACACTGTGATGCCTTGCCAGCAGTCTTCCAGACACATATTTGACATCTATTGTCTTCTTGTTATAGCTTTCTTTGTTAAAGGCCATAAATTGTGAAATAAAGAATGAAGACACAAAGGAGATCTCCGAGTCAGACCATTTTAAGCACAGACGAAACAGAAATAACTGTGAGCCTTCCACTGTAAACTCCTTAGTCCTGCAGACCTTCAGAGTCTACAGAAAAAGCAGAAGGGCCCCTACAGAGTAACTCACACTGGAAGCAGAGGCAGAACTGCATGGGGCACTCCAGCCAGGGGGTGGAGGCTGTGGAACAAGATGAAAACCTTGGGTGAGAATCAGCCCCTGCCAGATGCCCAACAGGGATCTATGGGAACAACTGTCCTGAGAAGCTCTGGAAGGGGTCTTCTGATCTCCTGCGGTAAGATCTGCCTTGACTTCTGCCTGGAGTCCTGATGCAAGCTGGACCCTGCCAAATTATTTACTGAGGAGAGAAGAGGTGTGTACCCTATTGTGTTCAACAGTTTTATATCACATACAAACCCATGTCCTGAGAGGGTCATAAAGGGAGCACTACATGAGGACCTCTGTAAACACAGGGGAATGGAAACAAGAAGGAGCAGAAAGGAATTTAATCCTTGTACTTTCTCCTAGACTTGTCCCTTCAAACAGCATAGCCTTTATCTCTGCCATGTGTGATACCTCATTCATTAAAGGAATTCAAGGCACAGTTGCATTTGTCCAAAGTGATGTTTCCACTGAGCTGTATTGAAACATGATGGGATATGGAGACTTGCATATCTTGGGACTCAACAGGATGACCTAGCCTGGAGTTTGGAGGCTTCTGAATGCACTTAGTTGAAGGGTTTTTGTCTTTAAAAAATAAACAATCCCAGGCATTTTGTAGTGGAAAATTCACCTTTTTTGCAGTCAGTGCAGACCTGTCAATCATGCATGGATAGCAAGGAATCATCTGATGACAGTAACCACTCTAGCCAGGTTCTCCCATATCTACTTCTTTGAGTTGCAGACTGTGAAGGCATTTTTCCTGCTGTTGAGCATGGCAAATGCAGCTTCTGATTGCATTTACTATTCACTGAGTATTAAATCTGGCACCAGATACTTGTTCCTTCTATTTTATACTATAGTCTTAATTTCAGATAAGAATTTATCATCTCTTTCTCTTTTCTCCTATTATTTCTTTTTCTTTTTACCTCTTTCTCAGTGATATTACACTGCAACTTTGAAAGCTTGTAACAAAAGTTTTAAATGCATAACTACAGTAAAGCAATAGCACTAATAGGATGGCTTCTTTCCTGGAAAGCAGGTTTATCAGCTGTAGGAGACTGTGATAATTTTCAGACAGTCAGGAAATCTTAGAGAAGAGAGACTTGAAAAGTCATACAAAGAGGAAGCAAATATTTTGGTAATGGAAGTGGGAGGATGTTTTTCATCCCCTTATGGAGAAGTAAGATTCAGTAATAAATGCCTGATGAGGGATAGGAGTTTAGCGTACATGAACCCAGGCCTCAGGGAAAGTGTGGGCTTGAAGAAAAGGTATTAAGAACGTTTGGTGGTTTTGAAATGGTACGTACTTTCCTGTACTTGCTTTATTTAGTAAACAACAATGATGCTTTTAGACCATCAGTGGCAGATTTTGAGACAAAATGCTCAGGTCTTTGGGACTCAATACTGTGATCTAAGTTGCCTGGAGCTGGAGAGTTCAAACAGATACATGACTTAATAAACCTAAACTAGTGGATACAAATAATTTTTTTTTTTTAATTCTAGATGAACTGTTTTTCAGTGTGTTTGTCAGCTTTGGGCGCAAGCTGAAACCATTATTTGATCAAAGAAAATAGTAAGTAAACATAGATACATACTTCCTTACTTGCAAAATCCACAGCCCCATTTTACTAATATTTCCATAGCAACATATTTCTAATGTAGAATCCAGGATTATCCTTTAAATATGGGTGTCTGATATGACATAGATTAAATATTTGTCTTCATCTCTGCTGGCAATAAGCTACAACAGAACTCTGCTAAAATTTAAGAACTGGCACTGTCTAAGCTTGAATGATCAACATCTAAATGACAACCTAAAGGCTATTTAGCAAAACTTCCTGTAAGATCATAAGGACTCTGCACTGGGATTATCAGGGCTCCTATGGTTTAGGCTGTGATGTTTAATTAGTTGAACAACATTTTGTAATTATATCTTGGGAATCAATGTTCTTAAGAATTGTAAAGTTGTGTGCAGCAACTGGAGGCACATGAGCTCCTTGAAGAAAGCTTGAAAATCCAAATTAGAACTTCTGTTAGAACAGCTATTTGGAATCCTTTTTAACAGATATGAAATATAACAAAGGCTGGACGAAGAAGTAAAATGTAGTTCCACAATCATATTCTTTGATATTTCAGATCCTTAAAAAGGCTAGTCGCTTCAAGAAACACTCACTAGGATCTGAAAGCTTCCTGTCCTTGTATATGCCAAGCCCATGCTGTTGTAAAGACACAGCTGTTCTGCTATGATGGTGATCCACACCCTGAAAAGCCTCCTCAGGCAAAGCAGATTCACTGGCTTAGTGTAGTGTTTACATGATGGGCTCTGCATAATCAAAAAAATAAACCTTATCTGTTGATTTCTCCTTAAAGTGAGATTTCTCCTTTCAGTCAAGAAGTGAATTTGAACCTCTTTGATTTCATGGATACCAGATCTTTGCTGTGAGGCTGAGATATACGATGATCCAGTAAAATCAAATAAATTAAACCTGTCAGTTGGAAGACTCTGCTATCCTCTAAGAACAACCTGAAAGCAGCATAGAGCATGTTTTGTTACTCTGCATGCCCACATGGTAGCCTTGGAGAAGACAAGCAAACTGCCTAGGCAATGCTGTTGTATGGTGTTAATACATGCCAGAATCTGCACATTCTGGGGCATGGAAACTCCAGCTGACACTGTGCTTGCAGCTTAACAATAGGCAAATCTTAATGTGCAGGGTTTTTCTCTGATAACCCATGTCTGTTGGCACTGGCACTTTCTCACCTTCTCCTTCCTGCCCCTCCTCTCCTGAGGAACAACAAATATGGGGGAAGGCCTCCTCCACATCTTGGGGATGTTGTCCACTTTTGCACGTAGCGCTTTGGTCACAGGGAGATGCTGTGTCTGATTACCTTCATCACCCAATGCCTCATGAAAGATTTTGTGATCAAAGGAGACGACTAAAATGGTGCCTGCCTACGGCTGATACACCAGAGAACTTCAAAGACTATCAGTGAGTGGGAGATAAAATTCAAGCTTTTCCTGAAACCCAGCACCTAATCCACATGGGAATGTTCCCCATAGGAGTCCTCTCAAGGCTAGAAATGTATTTTGTGGTATGTTACTTAACAACCACATGGCAATCTTAATTTCAGCTATGTTGTGTAAGATGCAGTGGTTGTTTGACATGCACACTGGATGTTCTGAGAACTGATGTATTTTAATTGAAAAACTATTGTTTCTTAAGATATGTAGCTTACAGGATAGGAAATTTATCCCCGTGTCTTCCAAAAGGATTAACAGGAGAAGTCGGTCAGGCAGTAAGAGATACTCCAACTGGAACAGAAAGAAATATTTAAGAGTGGGAGGTAGAAGGGAGCAGCAGTGTTTTAATCGCTGTTTAAGAGGAGAAAACCTGTTGGATGAGTTCCTTTGTTGTGAGAGCTCATTTATTTGAGAGAGGAGTAGGGCATGAGAGAGAAAACCATGTCGATATTGAGATCAGTGAGGAAGAACGGTCAGAGGCATTCTGGAGTAACCATTTCCCTTCAGCCTGTGGTGAGATGGGAGACTGACACCTTGCAGCCTTTAGACATCAAAGGTAGAGAAGAATCCTGTCTGCAACCTGTGGAGGACTCCACACTGGAGCAGGGGACTGCTCCTGCAGGAGTCCATGACTCTGAGGGAGGCTTGCCCTGGAGCAGTCCTTCTCTGGGAGGACCACAGCCCACAGAAGGAGCCCGCACTGGTAGGAGAAGTTCTTGGAAGATTATCTTCAGTGGGAGGGATGCCACATTGCCACAGGGGTCTGTGAGGAATTTTCCCCCTGAGGAGGAAGGAGTGGCAGCAAGAACATGGAATGGACTGGAACAGACCCACAAAACCCATTCCCTGCTACTGTTGGGTAGGAGGTAGCAGGGTGGACCTGGGAAGAAGGGAGGGTGGAGGCAAGGTGTGTTTGAGATCCACTTGTAATTCTCACTGTTCTACTCTGATTCAATTGGTGAATTGGTAGAAGGTTTGTTTAAAATAAATTGATCTTGTTTTGCTAAGTCATCTGTCTTTTACCCATGACTATAACTGGTGAGTGAGCCCTCCTTGTCCTTTGTCTTGACTCTCAAGCCTTTTGTTGTATTTTCTTCTCCTGATACCACTGGACAGGGTGTGGGGGGTAGGAGCAAGTGAGCAGCTGCATGGTGCTTTGTTTCTGGCTGGGTGGGCTCAAACTGCAAAAGAGCAGGCAGGTCATGGTTGTCCTGGAGCTATCCCACCATCCCTTTTGCCTCAATGAGGCAAGTCCTCCTACAACATTCACTATTCTGGCTTATATATCTTATGTGTCATGTGTGATTACACCAGTGTACTTGACAGAAAAGGGCATGTTCAACACTACCACTCAGCCTCTACTTCGCACATCCTGCCTATTGCTTCATGATGCTACTATATGGGCAGAGCTTCAGCCATGGAGAATTGCATCAAGACCAAAAATGTGCTTGCTGAAACCACAGAAAACACAAGTGTCTCCTTGGTGTCTCCTGATGGAGTCTGGTTTTGGCAACCAGGCCCTTTACGGTTCTGAATGACACATCCTTGTAGAGAGTTCTAGAGGCTTCAGTAACAAAGGAATGACAAGTATCTCCCTGCATACATGCCTACAGTAAATGAATAACTCACAGTGGATAAATGTGTCCTGCAGCACATGTTGATTACAGACACTTTGGAAAACTTAAAAGATTGAAGAGAAAGTCTTAGGGGCATGGAGGGTCATTTGAAACTTCCTACAAAGCACAAGGAGCAAGAGAAGGCTTTTCAAGATGTTAGATGCTCTTCAAAAGAGTAATTCTTTAGGAACTGTAAACACTTAAATCTATAGCTTTTATTTATCTCAGGAGTTTCTTTTAGTCACTAAGTATTCTTTATAAATGGAGAAAGTGTATTCTCTACATAAAATCAGAACAATAAATATAGTTCAAGTGTACATTATTTCACTGTGAAAGTATAGGTGGGTCGGTGTGTTTGCTTGCCTTCAGTTTAGGTGCCAGTTTTTCATTGTGAGCAGTTCAGAGCCCAGAAGAGATCAAGAGAAAACTTCTCTTTAAAGTACAGGAGATTATGTGTACTCCTAGGCCATAACTTCCTCTTTTTATGGGCAGATATGATTCAAAACTACGATATCTTCTGGTGCCTGGAACAATCATGCCCCTGAATCCTTAGTGTGCAAGTTTTGCAGTAGAAGTACATGCTTTGTCCCAGAGTGTCACCATGTCCATGGGTCAGGACGGTGACTTTTTAACAAGGGTAGCAGGACAGACGAGGTACAGAGTACATACAGCCAGACCGTAAAAATATACTAGATTACTGCTTCTCCTCCCTCTATCCTTCCTGTCTTCGTGCTTTTTGTGTTGGCAAGAACCTATTTGGGGCAAACACTTGCTTTTGCCATCTGCTTTTGTGTATCCAGAATAACACTGGTGCGTATTACTTTTTTCTTTTTTCTTTTTTTTTTTTTTTCAGATTTCAAATGTCCTTTTCTAAACCTGCAAAAAAGCTGGCACTACTTTGACGCAAAGGTTATTGAAATCTTTATTTTTCTCTTCCTTTACCTGACTCTATGTCCTCAAACTCCTTATCTCATATATCCTACAAAGCATGAAACTATTTCCATCCAAGATCCCATGCTCATTGCCAGATAGCGTGGAGAAATGTCCTGCTTTTGCTTCAATACTTCACCAGCTTGATTCACTGCTCCCAGAAGCCTATGTGCATCCACAGCCATCATGAACACCCTTTTCTCTCTTTTTAAATCCACAATACTAGGTGGTGGGCAGATCACCTTTTCTTTGAAAAATTTTAGTCCTTTAATACTTTTTTCTCACTTTATGAGTTTCCCTAGCAGTCAGAATTAGAGACATGAAGAGAAGACAAGCAAAAATGAAGAAAGAAGCAGTGAAAGAATAACTAAATCAATATAGGATATTAATGGAGACATCTAAAGGAAATGTAAGCTATATTTCACTGGTTTTATTAAGTTTTGAAAAACAGGTTTTCATCATCATGAAGATGCAAGAACTAGTTATAGAGATAAATACGACACAACAACATGGCCAGGCTGATCTCTTCACCACTAATCTATAGACTTTAGAAACCACCCAAAAGACTGTTTCTTGCTGCATCTGTTATTTGATCATTTTCTCCTTTTATTTTTGAAAATATATCTATAATTACAAATGCCCTTTGAAGAACTGTTGCAACTGGGTATATCACTTCTAGTTACTAACTAACAGTTGTCAAAGTAAATGAGCATCAAAAATACGGCAGGTCTGTTTTTTTATTGTGTTTACTTATATAATCATTACTTGAGAAAATAAGTGAATGGTAACAATTTGGAGAAACACCGAGGCCTTAATGTGCCTAATTTACTGAAGTTACTCCTGCCCTCAGAGGGCTACCATAAAGTCTGTGCATCATTTCAGATGCACATAGGACTTCTTTTCAGATTTATGTTGTGCATATTGTTTTCTTAAGCACCTCACTGCGGTCAGAGGTGATTTCCATCTTGCTGAGGTAATTTGAGACTTAGTAAATTTTCAGCTAAATACTCTAGTTTTTGTAAATGAGGTATTTTTAGAATACAGTCCCATTGCATGACTCCTTAATTTACTAGTGCTGAAAGTCAGTACATTAATTACTGTCAAGGAAGGCGAGAAATTGGTTCTAGCAGGATCTTGTTCAGATAGAAATTGCAATTTTTATCTTATTCACTGCCTTATCTACAATTAATGGCCACTGTCCAGAGCATAACAGACCAAGGACCACACTGCAAAACTGAGATTACAAATGGAAGTAGTTGCAGACAAGCAAGAAGAAGTAGTTTGAAAATACTTCTGCATTTGTTCCTTCAGTAAGTTACAGGACAGATATTTTAGAACTCCAGCAAATCTCCAGTTGAAATCAAATAAGCAGCCATAATTTGTATGCAACATTAATGCCAATTAAGATGGCAATAAAACAGTAGTTATTTTCTAATTGTAATTGACAATAACAGTCTTATCAGATTGCAATTGGTATATAAACATTATGAGTTTAAAGTGTGTAAACAGAAACTTGATCATATATTTGAGTCAAATAACTGTTTTGCAGTTGATCACATTAAACTATGAGTGTGATTGATAAACTCAGCCTCTATTTCACTGGCAATCTACAATATTGGCTATATATTAGTTTAAGATAAATATGTTACTTAGTGTTAACTGTGGGGAAGAGACATAAACATCTGTCAATCTAAATTGCTATAAAATCTGAGTCCTGGCACACCACGATCCAGATTCTCAAAAATTTCAGCTGCTTCAAAGGCTTTTAGGAGCTTAACTCCCCTGTTAAGTCAAACTGTAGTGGCTGCGTAAATTCTGTTGGGTATTAGAACTTTATGTTCGTTTCAGCAAAATTTAGTTCCTTAGCTGCCTAGACCACCATGGCAGCTTTAAGTCTTAATTGTAGCGAGCAATTAAGCATAAGAAATGAAGTGGGCACATGCTATTAGATCTTGAAGAAACTGATTCACTAAGCATGCCCTGTGATGGGTTTTGAATAAAATCCTTCTTCTCACCCAGGCAGAGGTGCACAGATGCCATGTGAAGGAAAATGAGCTCCCTGGTTTGATCAAGGCCAGCATCTCAAACCTGATGATTACTGCTAGGGGAAAGCTTTGGATGTCAAAGGAAAGTGTGCAAGATTGGAAGGTACAAGGCCAGGAAAATCAGCAGATGTCTTGTGAAGTCTTAGTAGGTCCTGAGGTCTTCTCCAGGTTCGTACTATACCAATTGAGAATAAGTTTCTGGAAGCACTGTCATATGGATGAGGCATAAAATAAAACTACCAAAATATAAGTCAAAAGCTCAACATTTCTGGTTATTAAAGCACAGGAATTTTCTGAGAGCCTAACCCGCTCATATATAGTGTGACAGCCTGTTCCCATCCAGCAACCCAAGCACATGTATAATACCAACCTGTGAGTGATACAGTTGAGTTTTCAGCTTAGAGTCAATAGTTTTCTTGCTTGTGCATGTCTGAGTTAAAAGTCCCTGTTGCTATCCTTCAGAGAGCTACTTATTAAGTCATGCCAAGACAAGAAGGGATTGCTTAAATACTAGCTCTGGACATCCAATTGCAGCCCCACAGAAACCCTCAGGTCAGTTCACCAGCCTGGTCCATGAGGAGAGTTAAGAGCTGCTCTCTGCTCGGAAGATGAAGATGTTTTGGGCTGCATTGCTTGTGAGATGTTTTGAGTCACGTTGCCTGTGAGATGCTTTGAGTCCAGAGCATCACTCTGCAATTTACTGAAGTCTATACTAGAAGCAATCTTAGACCCACAGAGGCCCAATACAGGGACTAAACCACTGGTGCCCCTGAGAGGCAGAACTACCCCACCCACTGAACGTCCATCATTACCCACCTTTGTCTATTAGTTCTTCACCATGTTTCCTGGGTTAGCAGCAACTGTCCTTATTTTTCCACAGAAACACCCTTGTCTTCAGTCAGGGACAACTTGAGGAGATATCTGTTTTGACATTACACCAGCACAATCCCATCACAAAGGGCACCAAGAGGGCTTCAACCACCCTAACCATTCCTTCACAGAAAAAAAAATAGTCTGCCAGGAATTATCAGAGATTACCAGAAACGTATGGCAAAAGGACAGCACAAGGCAAAAGACAGACACAAAACAGACAAAAAATAAGAGACTCACAAATGGAAGAGCATTAGAAGCTGAGCAAAGCGTAGAAAGAAGTGCTTGGGTGCAAACTGCTCCTTATCTAGCTTGATGATTCAGTCTGGATAATGAGTTATTTGTTGTTTGTTGACTTCAAAGGAAGGAATTGCATGACAGATTGTGCTGCAGATGTCATTGTCTAAGGGATTGTTTTTTTTCATCATCTTTGCTTCTGTGGAAGAAAACTGAAGTGGCAAACAACATTTATTGTTGGTAGTTACCAGAGTTATTCCTGAAAGTAAAAAGTGTTTTGAAATTATGAGCTGGATAACAGAACTGGGTACATTTTTAATGCAGTGTTATTTTGTTTCATGGAGTAATAGATCTGCAAATGGGAGTGAGAGGGTATTGTAGTCAGAAGCTTTAAAACACATTTAATTGGAAATGCTGAAATTATATATAGTTTTTCTCAGGGAAAACAGCTATTATCACTAATTTTCCCAAATGCAGAAAAATTCAGAGAATGAATAAAAATCGTGAGAATGACATAAAATTCAAGGCATGCACATTGGAATACAGCTTTTTGACATTGTAATATACATAAATAGACATATCTGGCAAAAACATGTGTTTATGCGGAATTTAAAGCAAAACCACACTGTGTAAAGTAGATATGGGTCTTCAGTAATGAAGGGTTTCATTCCACTCTCACTGAGGTCAGGTGTAGAATTACTGTTAACTTTGCTACAAATAGGATCTGCAATTCTGAGAAAACAGAAAAAAATCTGGGTTTTTTTTTTGGATGAAATTATTAATAGCTAGTGACCCAGTAAAGAAGAGTAAACTGACAAACAGAAATCAAGCAAAAGATAGAAAAACAATGAGTAGAATTTTCCCAGAGGTGCTTGAAATTTAGAAACGTGATAAAGTCCCTTCCTTTCCTTGCTTCCTTGCTTGCTTGCTTGCTTGCTTGCCTGCTCACTTCCTTCTTTCCTTCCTTCCATCCATCCGTCCTTCCTTCCCGAAACAGCAGGCAATGTCAGAGCAGGCAACTTTGGGAATTCATTTTCATTCCAGGCATTCTTCACTAATAAAAAGATACTAGGATGGTTTAAAATTGTTAATCCTATGGCCTCATCCCTTTACAAACAAGAACAGAGATGCAGTTTTCTGTTGGTGACTTTGCTTGCTAATGGAGTATTAACCAAGTGCTAGTGAGCTATGAGCAACTTTGGCAGCACTCTCACTGGCTGAGATTTTCAACTGGCTCGTATGGGAGGCCACATAAGAAGTTCACATAATCCTTTCCACCAGGAAAGCAAGTTTCACATGCTCACTAGCAAATTGTCTTGACAAATTCATCAATAACATGAAGTACTAATATGTACAAGCAGAAAGACATACACTATATATTTAACTTACTGCTTTAGCTCACCTGGAATATGGCCAAACAATAAGTTCACTCTTAGAATGAATAATTGGACTGCTTTATTTTATACTGACAAGTAATTTTTTAGGATTTTTGAAAGTACATATTCTGCTCTCATATTTTAAAACGAAGTACTTTATATGCATTATAAAACTTTCCACGGGGAACATAGCTCTGTAATTACATTATTATAAGAATTAGCTTAGTAAATTCTATGTCACATTTTCATATTTAAAACAGTTTGTGTTTAAGTCATAATCACTCTTTGAATCAAACCAGAGCACAACTGCAAATCACTAACATGGGAAAGTACCTGATATAAGCCTGAATGTCAGTATTTATAGATTTCCTGTAAATATCTTTAATTAAAATTAACCTTGAGATTTAATAACAGAAAACAGCAACACATTTTTAAAATCCATGTTCTTTTAAGGAAGTATGTTTTCAATTTTCCAAAGAAACAAACTCATTGCTAACCAAGGCAAACCATTGCATCAATGTTGAATTATTACAGCTGTCCCTACTGTATGTTCATTTGTTTTACAATTCTAAAGAATAATTCATACCTTGTCATATCTTTAGGTTAAGGAAGAGTCCTCATGGCTCAAAATACCTTAAATATCCATACGGCACATATTTGAGCCAAGCACAATGTGCTTGACTGTAATGACATGGTTGGACTCTGGTCTTAGTGTTTTGCTGCTAGAACAGCAAGCTTTCCTCAATTCATTAATGTTTCTTCTCCTTCCAGAGGAATAACTGTCAATTCTTGCATGCTAAGCAAGCCCGAAACTGTCTAATACTTAAGTACATTGTTAATTCAACTCTGTGCAGATCTAGGTGGAATCACAGTCTCTTTCTGGTGAAAGTCATCTATTATATGTGTGACACTAATAAATTATCTGTCTTTGCAACTTCTGTCTTAGTGGAAAGCTACACTTGTATAGTATCTTTGACATGATCCTGGGCAACCTGCTCTAGCTGGCCCTGACTGAGTAGGGGATTTTGCCTAGATGATCTCAAGACGATCCCTTCCAACCTTGATGATTTTGTGATTCTGTACCAGACGGTGCTAATACTGAAAACACTCCAATTTCTCAGTTTCTCACAAGTACACATTCCAGAAGTACAGAGCTTCTCATCACTATGGAGATACCTTCACTGGGGTTACAGGAGACTTGAGATCACTAATCAGTTTGTTATTTACCTATTTACTCGTCTTCCAGGTTGCACTGCTAGACAGTGAACTGCAACGTAATAATCGCAGTAGTACAGTTGATTTTGCGGGTGCAGTCCCATAATACTGCCCTTCCCAATAGCTGTGATCATCACCATTCCAAGCTCTGACTCAGCCACTTCTTCAGAAACTGCAAACGCATCCGTAGTTATATTTGTACTGGAGTGTTTGTCAAGGAGTCCAGCTTTAGATTGCCTGGGTCAGCAGTGATGTCAAGGTTGCCACTGAGGTCTGGAATTAAGCACAAGTCCCCAAAACCATAATTTCTCTGATGTTAGACGTTGTACTGGAAATGATCGCACAGCTGAGTAACCAACTACATGGCTCAACCAAGTGCCTGGTTTAAATTTTGTAGGCTGAATTCCAGTTTCAATAACACCAGAAGAATAATTTCTGGGAAAGCAACAATGTCAATACGGACCACAAAAATATGTCCTTTTATTTATGGGGATGGACTTTTTACAACAATAGATGTAATTTTGACAGCATGGGAAAAGACAAGAATATTTCACGAGCCTAGGTCTTTTCTGCGTGTCTTGATTATCTGAATGGTGCTGCTAACTGTAGAGAGGTCTGATCCTGAAGATTGATCTCATATGCAGAAAATACTGCAGTGTTTTACAGAAATAAAATAAGTGAACAGAGTAGAATCAATACCTGGAGGCACAAGAGATACTTTAGATTTAGTAGCATTGATTAAAGCATGATTGCTCAGTATTACACACAGGGGAATCATAACTGTTTTCAGGAAGAATAAAATATTCTATGCAATATCTGAGAAACAAGACAGAAGAAAAAAATTAAAATAAATATTAGGAATTAGCCAGAATGTTTTACAAACAGAACATATAAAGGTACAGAAGGTGAGAGTGGGGGTCGTGAAAGCATGTTCCTCAATATAGCATATGAATTGCAGTAGTAGCCGCTGTCTTTAGGCTGGGAATCTTGTTCATGGGTTTAAAACAAAGACAGACAGTTGCACACTCTGGGGTCTGTTCATGAGTCTGATTAATGTATGTAATTTCGATGTGGATTTATCCTAAATACATCCTGAGCTAAAAGCAGAGTTGTCCCAGATTCCCTCTACAGTCAATGGGGAAAGATAGACTGAGATGTAGATTGCAGACTGGCCATCACCCTTCCTGGAGCCCTTATTTTCTAGTTTTTTGTTTGTTTGTTTGTTTGGTTTTTTTAAATTAATTTTACTTTTCATATTTTTTTTCTTTCCAGTTCCTTATTTTTAGCACAATTAGGTGGCGAACTGTACTTGGACAGCTGAAGAGGCTTTAGCTCACAGCTGTCTCCTGTGCTCTTGTGACACAGGCTCACAGCTGACAACAGCTTTAGTACTAATTAAGAAGTTCCTGAATTACATGCTTTAGAGCATAGCGTATGAAACAAATCCCAACACTGCTCTCTTGTTACAGTCTGCAACATTTCCTCAGTCCGTTCAGCTCTCTCTTCAAAGGAGTGGTGGCATCTATCTTACAAAGGGTGGACAGGAGTGGAGGTATCCTTCCTAGATATGTTATGGGAGTCTAACATCTTTCGCCTCCTCCATTAAGTGAACCTATGGAGTAAGACGAAGCTGGGCCTCCTACACAGATTTCTGCATGGCACAGACATATTTTAAAGATCTTCCCCTAAGAAGCATGCCTGTGTGCTTCTAAGCCCCTAAGCTCCTATGTACAGCTGTCATAAGGACAAAACTGAATCCTTGGGCATGTGGTTTCACAGCAGAGTCCAGAGTGCTGGAAGAGACATGAAAACTCAGTGATAATAACTTACATCAGTCTTTTAAGTTCTTCTTTTTTTTTTTATTTCCTACCAACTATATAGGGAGCTTTGTCATCCCGCTATGTCCTCTGAACACGGATGATCTGGTTGTGAAGCAGACGGTAGGAACATCTCTCAGATTACACATATGCCAGCCTCATTATATTGAAGAAGAGTAACTGTTGCAGAGCAGAGCTACACAAGCAAACAGCCTAACGAAGCAGTGCTGTGTTGAGAACAGGTAGGAGGCATTTTCTTACCTCCCTCTGGTCTCTCATACCCCTGCAGAGGCATCCGTCCACACTGCTGTCCTGTAAAAGAGGAAATAAAAAACCAAGGAGAAGTTAAAAATGAACCACTGAAAACACATCACCAAATCTCATTTGCTCCCAGTATTTTGTTATCTCATAAAAAATAACAAGGAATCTCAGATAATACTATCATAATATTCTCCTAAGAGCCATGTGTAGTAATACAAAATCAAAGATGGACATACCTTATTATTTATGGTGGAGACCTTAGCTGTGAATCTGTCAGATTCTCCTGAACTATCTTTGCAAGAAAAAATAACAATACTTAGCATCTATATAGTACAGCACTGTTCACTCCTATAGTGCTTTCAAGTTATTACCTAATCAATCCTCACAGTGTTCCTGTGCAGCACAGATATATTTCTATCCCCATTAGACAAATTCTCTACATTGTAGAGGTTTAGGGTCAGTCCACCAGACCTACCACAGATGCTCTCTGTTAACCCCTCTTTTTTTCCCGCAAGAGGAAGAGAAAGAGGATAAAGGAGAGAGACTTATGGATCGCTGTTGGCCCTCTCCCCTCCTAAGTGGGAGAGGAAGGGAATGAGAGAGAGGCTTCTGGATCAGAAAAAGAAAACTAAAACAGCTTTAATGAAAATAATAATAATAAAATAGAATATATGCAAATATATACAAAACCAGTATCAAACCCAACCTCCCCCTATTACATCACCGTCACCACTGAGGCTGGGGAGCAGGCACTGGGAAAGTCCCAGACTGGGCTCAGCAGCAGAGGGGAACTGGGCTCAGGAGCTGGGTTCAGGAACACACAAATCAGGATAAAAGGCAGAATGGATGGAGTACTCCTTGGATGCCAACCCTTAATGAGAAAGGTGAAGAAGGTACAAGAAGGACCGAGAAGGGTGGCATGGCCGATAAGGAAGACCAAAGGGAATAGCTGAGACCCTCGTGATCCCTCAGCTTTATACTAGATAGGATGTATGTAGGATGGAAAACCTCGTTGGTAAGTTTAGGGTCACCCCTCCTGGCTGCTCCTTCCCACAGGTGTGGCCTTTCACTTTCTGCACCCCTCAAATGTGGTAAACAAGAGTTAGCAGTGACCTTGGTCTGCATACCAATCTTTGGTAGTAACTCTAAACATCCAGTGTTATCACTGCTAGAAGCAGACGCTGTCTGCAAAACCATGCTGTTGGCTTCAGAAGGCGCAGTTAGTTAAGAGAGACTCAGCTGACAAGTAAAATCACTGAACAGAATTGGTTCGATTCTGACTCAAACCAGGACAACACTGTAAGAAAATATACACCCTTGAGATCTCTAACCAATTTAGCTACACAGAAGATGTTTGGATAAACACTCAAGGGGAAATTCTTTGCTTAAACCAGTGAGAGTTTTGAGATAGACATCAGTAGTGTTGGGCCTTCACACCCAACACTCGCTGCACTTCTTATAGGTTCTTGTACATGCATCTCTATATAGGTAATTGAAATAGCCTGTGTAGTAGGATTAGAGGAGTGTTTAGGGTGCAGGGAGTCAAATCCTGTCAGTGGTTCTGATTGGGATGGGTATCTGAAATGTAACACTGTTGACAAGAGTGCTTGATGATGTGCAGCAAAATCACGCCAGGGATTATGCTGCCAAGGAGGCAGTAACAACAATGTCAAAGCTCAGTGTGTGGCACTGTTTTGTCTAGTGGGACAAGAGCAGCCTGGGATACAAACGTCTGCCATTCTGGTTAAAAACAAAGAGGGACCAAATCCAGCCCCAAGCTGAACATCACTCAACTTCCTAATAAAAAGCATGTGTTGAGAACCCATTAAAATAATCATTTGTTTGTTTTTTTATTTCTGACTTCTGCTAGTCCTCCAGACATTTGGAGTTTGGGACCTACTTGTCTGATTTTATTCACTGAAGAAAACTACAATATATGTTTTGAAGTAAATAAAATATGTGAGATGATTTTCATATAAAGGAGAGACTTGGTATCTTTGCCTCTTCATATTCCTGGTAAAAGACCTGAGATGACAACTTGTGGATGTAAAAAATGTGGTGGCTCTTAATGCAAGTTACAGTAAGGAAACATCCAAACTATAGGCAAGTACCTTCTTTACTTGAGTCATATACACTTGAGTTGACAAAGCTGGGTAAGTGCAGGAGAATGGAAGAGGACTCAGACCATTTTTTATAAGGCCATGAGACAGTAACAGCTTGTCTCCATTCTCATTTTCAGCTACCCTGCCAGAAATTTGTTAAGGAAAGTTTGTAGGTATTTTTCTATCACGGAATAATGGACTCACAGAATGGTTGAGGTTGGAAGGCACCTCAGGAGGTTATCTGGTACAACCTCCCTGCTCAAGCAGGGACACCTAGAGCCAGCTGCTCAGGACCCTGTCCAAATGGCTTTGGAATATCTCCTAGGATGGAGACTCCACAATCTTTCTGGGCCAGTGACAACGCTCAGTCACCCTTCAAATAAAAGTTTCCTGATATTCAGAACATCCCATAGTAGTGCCCTCTGTCTTCTGGGCCCCACTGAAAAGAGCCTATATCATAGCTATTATAGCCTTGATGTTCCAAGGGCATGGGCAAAACAAGATTTATAGGCAGATGTAATCTGTTTTATTGGACCAACTGGTATAGTTGGAAAACAAGAGACAAAATGTTTGGTAAACAAGTCCTCCCTCGGGATTGAAATAGGTCTTCACCAGCAAATACAAAGTTGGCTGACTGTTTTTTGCCCTAAGTAAACTGCAGATTTTATTCCCTGAGGATTGTCTTGGAGCCTGACTGAATAAAAGTAAAGCTACAAAGACTGCCTTATATGTACAAGTCTTGCTACAATCCTCTTTCAGCGGAAGCATGTAAGGCTGGTGCTAACCCAGAGCCAAAAATTCAGAAATGGAAAAGTGCCAAGTGTTTGACCCTTCTTTTTCAAAAGAGCTATTTCTCATAATGGAAAGGTTTGACATACTTTCTTGTCCAGCGACAATGAGGCAAATCAATAGTCTTCAAATAAATGTCAATTTGTGAGCACCAGGTCTGTGTATCTCTGCTTAACAAAAGCCGTTTTGGTCTGCAACTGAAAGATATGAAATCAGCATTATTAACTGAAATCTGTGAAATTATTTCTGCTGTTGTCTTTGTAGGATGACAAAGTTTAGATTCTGGATTTCTTGGCCACATTAGAATCGATTCGGCACAATACTGCTGATTTCAATTGAGTTATGCTGAATTATACTGGTGTCACAGAAAGAATAATCTGCCCTGGAGACTACAATAATATCTTATAATGAAAGCCATAACTTGATTAGAAGTAAACTTTTGTGAAGAGAAAGTCAGGATAATTCAGATAAATACGAGAAATTAAATTGTGCTTGGTTTAATAAAGTATTTTATTTTTTGATTATTCTTAAAATACGAATTTAGAAAATAATCTTTAGAATAATTTTTGCAAATTAGATTGGGGTTTGCTTTCTTTGGCAGTTCAATTAGTGATCAAATTCTGTTATTATTGTCCTGGATACCATGAGTTCAGCTGGCTTCACTGAGGGTCCTGCTATGAGAGGAATTTTGCCTGTTTATAAATTTGCTACTAGTTTTGTAGCACCAGTAGACATTGTTAGAAGGGGCTAAATTTTTTTTCAGAGAGACAATAGCATCTCAGTACTTAAGGTGATTTTCATTTTACAGAAGGTAAGAATTTTCTCTATAATAGATATGTCTGGAATAGGACTAAAAAGAATTAAAATTAATCCAATGGTTAACTGCTAAATTTACAGGGTGTGTGAAAAGCTGAATAAATTTTGAAGAAACCCACAAATACTTTAATTGTTTTGTTTTCAATTTTACACTACTAATAATTCTGCAAAAGGCCATACTGGTATTTAAACCTTCCCATTAACTCAGAAAAATTACATTTCATATTTTACTGATACAGGATTCTGCCAAAGATGACGTTAACAATACTGTTCTAATTAGAGGAAATTATAAGAAACTGCTTATTGTAGAAGCTCAGATCTGTTGGGGTTTTTTTTTTATTCTGTGGAAGGTAAGATATTTCACTCTTCCTCTTTTTCGTCAATTTTCTAGTGCATTTCCAGAAGATATTATGAACAATGCAGATAACTCTGTTTATGTATTTTTCCGTAGTAGTTGCAGACTTCACACAGTTGTTTGATAGGCTTTATTTAGAAGCATATAAAACTATGTCTTATTAAATGAAAAATGTGTATGTGTATGTGCTAGTTTATAATTTCTAATCAACTTTATTTAGAAATTTGCTAACTTAATATGAGGTCATTTTCCTCTATAAATGGGTGGAAGACATGAAATCAATACTTGCTCATTTATTTGTAATGTCTCCAATAAGAATTAAATCTCTTTTTTTGAAAACTTTCTTTTTTCTTAACCCAGATGTAGGCCAGCACCAAAAATACAGATGCCTAAGAGAGACAGGAGTCTTTGTGATTGTTGAGAAGAAACAGCAAACGTGCAAGGTCAATTTTCTGCATAAAGTGGGATAGCAATAAAGATACATAGTACAGATTAATGTAGTAATCTAATACCAAGACAGACCACACAAGGAGGACATGGACCTGTTGGAGCAGGTCCAGAGGAAGGGTGCAAAGATGATTAGAGGGCTGGAACACCACTCCTACGAAAACAGGCTGAGAGAATTGGGCTTGTTCAGCCTGGAGAAGTGAAGGATCCAGGAAGACCTTATTGCAGCCTTCCAGTATTTCAAGGGGGCCTACAAGAAGGCTGGGGAGGGACTGTTTAAGAGTGCCTATAGTGATAGGATGAGGGGCAGTGGTTTTGAACTAGAGAAGGGTAGATCTAGATTAGACTTTAGAAAGAAGTTCTTCACTTTGAGGGTGGTGAGACACTGGAATGGGTTGCCCAGAAAGGTGGTGGATGCTCCATTCCTGGAGGTGCTCAAGACCAGATTGGATGGGGCCTTGAGCAACCTGGTCTAGTGGGAGGTGTCCCTGCAATGGCAGGGGCCATCGAACTAGATGATCTTTGAGGTCCCTTCCAATCCAAACCGTTCTATACGATTCTATGATTCTATGACACATAGGCCTTCTAAAAAAAATCTGTTGAGGATGTGTACAGGGGCTCTGCTCCTCCTGGGGTATGGCCTCAACGCTAAGATTTGATTGTGTTGAATTTTCAGAATTTCATGCACATTACATCTAGAAAAGGCTGTTCAATCATTTCAGTCATAGGTTTGACTTCCGATACACCATGGGACTTTTGAGGCTCCATTCAGCTGAAGCCTGAGGAAGACGTTTAAATAATGCCAGTACCCATGCTTAGACAATTGCATCCTGTACTTAGCCCGAAGTAATCTGTAAGTATCTCTTTCTGTTGTTAAAGCAAATGGTAGGATTAATTTCTCCTGACATTAGCCATTGGAGTCTAGTCTAAGCAGACTATACAGTGCTCTCTTCAGACAGAGGAGAGAGACGGGTTTCTACAGAAAATAATTCATCCATCTATAATAAATCACCTCCAACTAGGGGACAGGGATAAGCTACTCCTTGCATATGCCTATCAGTCACCAGTGATCCAAATGACTGTCTTTAATAGTCTACTTAATTGTAAATGTCTCAGGCTACAGTGACTTGCTCCACAAAGCTCCTATCCTCTTAACACAGTGTGTGTGAAGTGCAAGACCTCAAAGACTATGAGCTAACACATGTTTTATGGCCTTTCAGTCATTTTTTCAAGCACTCCTGGTCAGATAGTAACAGCATCATGTTCTCTTGTAATTTGCTACTCCATCAATCTCTTCTCAGTTGCAAATGGTTTAGGCAAAATTAGTTAGTTGATTCCTATCATCACTTTTTTCTTTCTCTCCCTCCCTCAAGTAATATTAGACCGTCACTTAATTCCTGGGGTACCCACAGAGAAATACCCTCAATACTTTCCTTTTAAAATCTGGATTTTGAAGTTTCTATGCTCAGTGTTTAATACTGTACCTTTTCTGTTCTCATTAAACAAATTGGTTTTGACAAAAGACTGGTACCCATTCAAATGGTATAGAGAAAGCTAGTCACATCAGCTACTTTTATGAATCATGCCAATAATTTATTTTTTTAAAGTAAAAAAAAAGAAGAGTTTTGTTTGGTCAAGTCTGTTTTACAAGAAGTGATGCTAACTGAGATGAGTAGTATCAACAAAGATGGAGAAGGAAAAAATTGCATTGTTGATTACTTCTGGCATTATTTCAGTAGGGATTTACGTCTGACTGCCTTATCTCTGGCTCCCTCAAATACTGATATTATACAGATAATCCCCCAGACTATGGGAATTTCCGTGTTTCTAAAAATATATTCAAATAAACTCAGTTATGAAGTTGATTAATTCTTTGAAAATTTCATGGGTGCAAGTGACCTGAGTGTACTTTTTGGAAAATGTTTAATTTGAAGTGCCTACGCTTTGTTTTATTACTCAGGAAAGGGATTCTATTTCACCCTTGCTATTTTAGATAATAGATACTGCTTCACTATTTGTAGTTTCATCTGTAATTCAATTTTAATTCTAATTCCTACCAGTTCACTTTTCCCAGGATGGGCTTTTTTAATACTTTGCTGTTTTCTTTAACCATATTGTCGACTCACTTGCCTCGCCTATCAGTACTGACAGCTTTTAATTTGAAGGTCATATGCACTGCCCTTTATATGCCCATTTTAACCTCATCTATATTTTTAAGCTTTCTAACAGTGTTACAACACTAGATGGATTTCATCCAGGAAGAGAACTTGCTTTCCTCACTTGTGGGAAGTGTCACTTTGGAACGTTGAGGAGGAAGCCTAGGAAAAATCTTCGTTAAGGTCTTACAGTTAAACACTCTCAGTGAGTTTTGTCACTAATTGCATTAATCTTTGGGGAACTGTTTCTTTTTCAAGATCTGTCTTTATGAATGTTATGCACCATATTCTGCACAAGAGAAGTGCAGCTGGCTTTGATACTTGCTGCTAGTTGAGTACCTTTGTTCTGACCATCATGAGATCTTGTCTGTCTAGAGCAGCTGCCTGATACTCTATCAAACATCTGCTTTCACCTTTAAATTGTGTCCTAACCAGCTTCTGAACAGATTTCCTCTTTTCATAACTCTGTGGGAACATAAAAAGATTTCCATGAAAGCCAATTTTGGTGTATCTCTTCTGCTGCTTGCTGTAATGCCATGGTGGACCTTTGCCAAAGGCATAGCTTTCTGATGACCTCAGTATTTTTCTTAGTCTTATTAAAGAACTGGACAACTATTTTTGCATATATGTCTGCTAACTGCAAAATAATCTTTGATGAGTAAGTGGTTTGTCAGTCTCTATGGTATCAATACTGGCCTGGCCTTGTTGCTGGCCATCAGGCCAAGTATCTCCTCAGCCCTGAGTGAAAGCCTATCTACAACCTTGCTGGATACTCTTTGAAGAGTCTAGACAGAAGTGTGTGGATGTAACAGTACCATTAAAAAGATGTTTGAGGTCCATTGCCTGGAAATGTTTCCTGGTACTGTTTATCAGTGAAGACAGAGCCTATGAAACATAGAAAGCATTATTTACCCAGACAGACCCACACAGAATGGAGAAAAAAGCTCTGAGACACTGCATTTTTTCTTCCTTGTAACAAAATATTTTGATTCAAATTGAAGTTATATGAAGACAGAGCCTAACTAATATTTAACTTCAATTGAAACTAACTTCAATTGATATTTAATATTTTCCATTAAACCTCCTACAATTTAGTAGACATGACCTATTTTATGAGAAAGTTTGCTATGTACAAATTTCTTGTAGAAATACTTTATCAAGTAACAGTGCTTACACCTCACCCTATGCTGGGACTCTTCACTGTGGCATTTTCACATGGCACAGACTTGTGCCCCATTTTTTCAGAGTGCTTCAGAACTTGACATAGTGTAAGGGGCCTTTATTGCAGATTCACGAACAGTAGGTCAGCATCATATACACTTGTCAACTGTGCAGTACCAGTTAGGACATTATACAGATTTTTTATTTTTTTAGAAATTATAATAATTAACCTTTTCAGCATCTCAAGTCTCTCAGAATACCCTTTCTTCTTTGCTGTAAATACCAATGCTTGCTAAATGAACTTCTTTATTATACATGGAAATAAAGATTGCCTGTGCTTTTAGGAAAAAGCCCAAAATTGTCAAAAACTTCACATGAAGGGCAACAAGGGGAGATGCTTCAGAAAGACTCCATCTGGAAAGGCAATGCCTGTATATGGAGGAGATATAACGTAAAGATTAACATGACAAAGCACTGCTGCAAATTTTCAGCTCGAAAGACAGAATTGCTTTCAGCTCAGACAATAAATTAGATGATGATTCACATGCAGGGTTAATGGTAATATCTATGGTGTCAGAAGCATGCAGTGATTACAGCTGTGAAGATGAGCTCTGATGCTGTGGCTGGTGCACCAACTAATTTAGTGCTGCTGGAAATGCATTCAAAAACACTGGAGCTCAAGCTACAAATGGGGAACTCTGAAACCACCTTCTGTCTTTCTGTTTAATACTTGTTAACCTCTTTAACCTCCATGTCAACAGGGACCTTATTTTCTACAGTAAACAAAGAACTAAAAACGAAAAAAAGCTATTGTCTAAAAGCAGGATGCCTGAATGGATGGCACTTTGCTGTCATACATCTAGTCCCTACAAGTAAGGCCAGCTCTGTGCTTGGGAATAGCCATACGCAATTGGAAAACTCACTGGTCTGAAACACAGCAGAGGAGTGAAATATCATCGGAAGGCATTTACAGGATCATGGGGCTACCCAAATATTCCCTTTACAAATTGCCACTCACTTGTTTTTCACTGGCAATTCCTTTGCCTTCATTTATTTCCCTTTGGCTTTGGAGGGCCCTTAAAGGAAAGCACAGATGCCATCCCCTGCCATTAAATCTACCAATGACAGAAAAACCCAGGAAAAGTGCTACATGGAAGAGGAATGACTTCATGTGTAAGAGAAGATAATCTTCTTTAAATATACAAAAAACATCTGGGTCTTTGCCTTGTGCACCTTCTGTTTCCTCATCCGTTTACAGAGTTAAATACTGTATGTCTGTTTGCCTGCACTATAATCAATAGGCACTGGGACAGAAAAGTACCAACCTCCAGAAGAGGTGAAGGACACCAGAAGGTACAGCGCAACAACTGATGCATATAATTTAAGTAGTCTTTAGCCCAACAAAGCCCTGCTGGGGAAGCAGGTTCCTTTCTAGTGAGGAACTCAAGTGCCAGTATGAGAAATCCAGCCTAACATGGCTTGTGGTAAAGAGGACCATGCTCTCCCTAGATATACTTTTATTGCAGAGCTGAAATATCTGTCACACCTATAATGTCATATTTAGTCAGCCATTCCTCAGAGGGGGTCCCTGCCAGACCAAAGAGGCAGGGACGCTCCTGAGGGACTGCAGTCTGTGGACAAGCCACCCCAGTGCAGTGACACAAAGAAAAGCACAGCAGTGGAAAACCAGTAAGAGGCTGGGAAGTATGGAGGAAAACCAGTAGGAAGCAATGTTTGGCAGGAAGAAACCAGTCAGAACAAAGGGTAGCATAGAGAAACTCATATAGACAGAAAGTCAGACAGAACCCACTACAGACATGACCCCAACCTCCTGCACCCCTTCACATAGCCAAAAGGATTAGGACAGGCTGAGTGTAAACCTCTGATGAAAAGAAGGGAAGCTGAGACTGGGCATGGGTAGAATAGTTTTTTTCATCTTAAGATGAGCCTGGAGAAAGGGGAGGAATGTCGCTTGCAGAAGTGTTTTTTTATATTTCTCTTTTTTCTCCATACATGAATGAGTGATCAGAAATTAGTATTAAATTGCAAGTAATTAAATTAATTGCCTGAGTTACAACTGTTTTGTCTACAACAAAGTCACTATAAGGTTATTTTTATAATCTTCTTAGGGTCTTGTCTTCTGAGACACATTGAATCATTGCCCAGAAGGTCCTAGCACTACATGGGGAGCACAAAGACATCTCCTGCCTTACTTAGTCCACTCAGTACAAGGTAGGACTATAGCTATTATTACTAGTGTTACATCCTGAACTCAGCCAGTTTTTCCAAGACGGCAGCATAGTCACAGATACCAGTGAATCGACACTGAAAACAAAAGATGGGGCAGAACAAGAAAATCCTTTCAAGACAAGTCAGTCTCAGTTTGGTTGTTGAACTAAAACTACATCTTACAAATAAGAAATCAGTAATTACTACCTGCAAAAACATTTGACACCGGAACACTGAAGTCTACAACAAAGGCAGGCATTAAATGTTGAGATAAATGTGTATTTGCTTTTATACTCTGTCACATCCACATATCTCCAGCACATGAGGAGTCTCAGGACAGCTGGAACACTCATGAAAACTTTTCTGTGACCCTCCCTTTAGATGCAGTCTGGGGTATTACCTACTGGGACACAGTCTCTTACTGCCTCCCTTCTTGGGTAGGGGAATGGGATGTTGATGGTTCCTTAACCTTTCCTCTTCATTTCCTGTGGCCTCTTTATAGCCAGAAACTGTTCCAAAAGAATCATAAAGGTTTTGTAGCCTTTGACAAGACCAGAGGGCATATGATGTGTTTGCTCTGGCTTTTTTTTTTCTGCCTTTGACTGCAAAGAGCTGGGCTGTTCCCTTCCAGTCCCACATTCCTTTGGGGAATGGGCCCTAGGGCCAGGGGACCTGGGAAGAGGCAGAGACTCACAACACGAGCTGCACAGTGAAGCCCATGACACCACAACCAGAGCAAGCAGCTGGCCACAGTCAGCCCTGGCCCTATTACTGCTCCTTAGGAATCCCCCGCCCTGGCACTAAGTCTCCTGAATTGTGCTATTAGCAAACTTTTGAGTGCAGTAGGCTCTGGCCACTTGTCCAATATTGGCCTACAAGTCTAATTTTGGCAGTAATTTTAAGGTGGCCTCTGAGGACAAACTCAGATAGATCTCCTGTGGATTTTTCTATACAAAACAAGGATAGTAATTCTGATTGCATGCCTACCATTAATTTCTATTTGTGTTTCTAAACACACTGTCCAAGGCATTATCTTTCTTGTTTATGCTGTGCTACCACCTCCGAGCATTTGTGGTGTATAAATAATAATATCATCAGGAGCCGAACTTAGCAATGGTGGGGCTTGGGTTTCTTTGAATGAAAGAAAATTAATTTCTGGATTCAAAAACAGACAGGGTATACACGGCATCAAAACCACCACCAGAAGTCACAAAACCCAAATTTTCTTTGTAAGATTGTCAGCACGCCACACTTTCACACCATTTGGATGTTAGGTTGTCCAACCACTTCCTTCCTCTCAACAGCAGGGAAAGCGTCCAGATCCCTCCTGACTGCACAAGAGTCAGATGCTAGCACAGTTGGAGCAACAATGTGTTTACGGTCTTGCTCCAAGCTGTGTTGGTCAGACTCAGAGCTGCCTGACAGGGAGCTGTGAACATACAATTTGACTCACATTATATTCCCTTTTGCCCCTACAAGATCTTTCCCTTTAGCACTCTCATCCCCTCCCAAATAAAGGGCTCACTTCTGTGTACCATTTCCCCATTAGCCCTGATTTTATACCCTTATTTAGTATTTATGCTATGATTGCCATGGTAATTTCTAACTTTGACAGCAATTTTATCAAGCTATTACCTTTTTTGCTATCTATAGTGTCCTGCCGTTTCTCATTTTTCTGTCTTGTTAGTGGCACCACGGGTCAGCGTAGGCCATCTGCATATACATTACTTCCCTTTGTAATCTGTAGCATCCTGCAGTTCCTCATGTCGTTATCCTGTCAGAGGCACCGCAAGACAGTGAGCCATCTGTACATACACCTTAACACATACCTGCCAGTACCATCTGCCACTATATTAATAGGTAGAGGTAAACAAAAACTATAAGTGGCAAAAAATAGGCACTTCTTTCACAAAGCAGGTAAAATGGGAAAAATCACCACCACCTTTGAAACCTATTAAATGAGACATCATCAAATAAAATCTTGTGCTACAGTTGTTCTGCTGGATCTTGATTTACCTTTGGGGTCATGTTTTGATGCATCTTGGAATGGTGTTCTGTGAAAGTGAAGGCCGGGCATACCTTGTATTTCCTACACATTTCGAGTCTCAGCTCCCACAACACACCGAAAACCCTGTCCCAAACCCACAGTGAAACCCAAAAAAAGCCCAAAGAACATGTTCTACTCAGGTGGATATGTTTGGCTCTTTGAAACTATGGAGCCACCATAACTGGCCTTTCCCATGCAAGGGGGACAGAGTGGTAAGGCCTTCATGAAAGCTCATCATCACCGCAAGTACTCAGAGGTGCTGCACTGTTCCACTACAGTCAATGCCTTCCTGAAATAGAACATCCACCACGTCTGGGCTTGGCTTTCCCAGCTATTTCAAAGCACCTGATTTATGCAGGTCTTATTGAACATGTACCGCTAGGAAAACAATGATCTGATTGTCTTTACTCAGTATATTTTAGTTATAGTTAACTTCCCAGAGACAAATTTAATTAGCAATCAATTCTCCCTCAGTGCTGTAGACTTCAAAAACCTTTTCCCTTCACTGGGGCTGCACAGTAAAGTGTGTTGTAGTTACAAGCAAATGTGAGATCCCTGCCTTTTCTCATTTAGAAAGAGTGAAAAAAAAGGATTTTTTTTTTCCCAAGACAAACATGAACTATAAGGAACACAGTACATCCCCAAGACTTACTTAATGCTAACACATTTATAGCAATAACTTTCAGCCAGAATGCTCATATTCTTTTAAGAACCAACCAGTGGGTCAGTCCAGGAGTCAGGTAGGAATAAGCTACTGAGGCAGAAGTGCAACACTTGATTCAGCTCCATGAACAAGTCACTATTTGTCTTTTACCTGTATTTTCATCCTGCAGAAGGGTCTTTGAGTACTCTCATTTCACTGTGTGCATTTATATTACCTAAAGCCACAGATCTTTGGTCCTGTTAGTTTTTTCTTGACAGGACAAACAAAGCCTCTCCAGACACCAACTCTGAGAAGAACACTCCCAGTCCCTCTGCCTCCTCTCTCTCCTCTGCACTAGAAGACCCTCGCTAGCTGTAGGGACATGATCCATGATAATGTCAGGGGACATCTCATTATATGGCTTATTATAGCCTCTCTTTCTGCCCCATAAAAAAGGCATGCTTTCTGGAGAAATGATCCCCCTGTGCCCTTGGGGCAGTACGATAATTCATCATCCTTTACACTGGGCACACACCAAAGCTGTGAAGTGCTGTAAAGTCCAAGGTTGGTTTTTTTTTTTCAGCAGGTCTGTTGCCCTGCGTGTTAATGCTCTTATTCTGCAAGGGAGACTCTATGCACAAGACTTTTTCATTATCTCGGTCAAACTGGCTGAGAAATGCTGCCAAGCTGTGCTCTGCAAGCAAGAGCTCTGTGAACTGTGTACAGTTTTGCCTAGGGAAATGCCATAAACTCTTAGCACTAAATATTTCACTTGTGTGGCGATTGTATGTCAGAGATAATGGGCCTAATTTGAGGATGGCCTTTTACAGAAAGTTTAATATCACACACTGGGCTCCTGTGATGGGACTTTTGCCTTTTACACTTGCAAACAGCATCCCCCAGGCTATGCCACCAACTGAACTGCAGAGAATTGTTTGAGGTTGTCTCTGCCTGACAAAGTCATGCTTTACTCTCCATCCATTAACTGCATAAGCCTGAAAATAAGGTGCAGACACTCCAGAATGTTCTGAGATGCTCCTGATGAAAGTGTGTATTGTGTAAACCCTTTCTCTTCTTAGTAAAGATGATGTAAGTGCTGCCTTGCTCAGATTACATTTTTATTCAATATATTGGGACTAAGCAGTCTGTAGAATTTGTATTTCTGTTAGTGGTTTGTTCAAATAAGAGGAAATACTATTTATAGTATTTTTAAGTGATGCATTAACTAGGAAAAAATATCTAGAGGTTCTTAGCAAATTATTCAAACAATATTTTAAACCTTAAACTGGTGCTTGGGTACATCTTCTCTTCCCATAACCCATCACTGCTTACAGTATTTTAAGACCAGATCTTCCCCACTTCTATTGCTGTTTTGCATCAGTCACCTTCATGCAATCTTTGCAGAGATTCAGCTCATTGTAGAGTAGACCAGCTGCCTACACAACCATGTATAACCATTTTCCACCGGTAGCCACTATTTGATACAGTCTATTTCCCAGCTGCCCAGACATACTCATCACCACAGGCTACACCAAAGGTTAGGATTAACCCACAAGTCAGACACAGCTATGTACCGAACTCTTTTCCACCGGTTACCAGACGTGAGTGATGACATTTTATTCACTTCAACTTCAAAACTTTATGATACTTCAACAAAAACGTCTCACATCATTGTGTTATAGACATGCAGATGAAGTCTGGAGCATTCAATCAATTCTCCTTGTTCAATCCTGATTGGGACAGAGCATCCTCTCTCTGAGAGGTTTTTCTTTGATTGGGAGGCTTCAGGAGATGCCTCTGCTCAGTTCATGATGGGTATCACCAGACATTCCCCAGTCAAGGTACTAAAGCTTATAATAACTATATCCAGTCCCTCTAGAACATGTGACAGAACACAAGAGAAATTAATTTTTACAGATGATGACAGTGAGACACAAAGCAGGGCAGTGAATTTTGCAGGGACACAGCAGAGCAGTCACAGGGCTTAAATAACACCTCATTGCTAGCCCATTTCTCTTCCCACTCAGTCATGCAAATTTGCAAAGCACAGTTGCTCTGAGGCAGTGTTCATACAGAAGAAATATTATTAGCAACAGGTGGCCTTGACTAACTTGTTACCTACTGTGGGTAGAATTGCAGGGGTAAAGGATAGGGTTGTTGTGGTGGGTTA
>VZZY01006109.1:514-82755 GCA_013400335.1 Eurystomus gularis | reverse complement strand
GGGGAGAATGTTGGGAAGAGCCTTGGTGCTGTGAGAGCCTTGCTCAGCAGTAGTCACAACACGGGTGTGTTATCAGCACCCTTCTAGCTCCCTGCACAAAACCCTGCACCATGAGGGCTCCTATGTGGAAAACCAGCTCAGCCAGACCCACTACAGTTGTGAAGTAAGAATCTGACAGCTGCCTGAACTGGATTTTGATGCTTTTTGACTTCTCCAGTCTTACTTAGATTTTGAGAATTTAAAATGATGACAACAGTATTAATAGTTTTTGACATTAAAAAAAAAAGTCATGCTTTGATTCAAGGGAGGAAGAAAGAAGGCTTATGAATGTTCTTTATATTTTTTTAATCCATTATTCCCTGCAATGGGTGTGTGATATAGTAGTTTTCAAAATTCTCCAGTTTGCAGTGGTGTGAGAGAACATTTGTGGCTGTAGAGATATGTGTGGACATCTAACATCAAGGCCCTCCCTGGTTCTTCCCCATCATCAAGCTGTGGTGAGTTCAGTTGTAAATTTGCCATCATAATTCCTCAAGAATAGTTAGAACAAGTACAACTAAGAATACCAAAAGCTTCAAATGTTAATGTTTGAGTTCTTTCCTTGCTTACTTCTTTTCTTTGGAATCCCACTACAACTCAGACATTGTCTTGCTAGAAGCTTTTATTTTTTTCTCTCCAAAACTCAATTCATTTACTGCAAAATAAGCTTGTTAATTCCTTGATCTGAAAAGCTGACAGCTCATGTATTGATTAACCACCCAACTATGCTGCTGCACATTATTTTCAGCTTACAGCCTTGTCTCTGTTGCTTCAAGCTTGTCTAAAACATTAGTGCCTGGAGTCACAACATTTGAAAACTGATTGGAATGTAGGGCAGAAGGGCAGGGCTGCACAGGACCGTGAATTATACATCACAGGAGCACACACATAAGACGTTGTGGTTGTAGATGGTGGAGGAAAGAGGGGGCAGCACAATGCGTCAAGCATGCAGATAGGAGGTGTATTATCCCTTCTTTAGTTAGGATTCAAATACTTCACTGTCATTGCTATGCAATTGAAACATGAGAATCATATCAACTGCTTAGCTTGGAGACTGAGCCGTAATTAAAATTATATTGACTAGTTTTCACACCTTATATAAGATAGAATAAACCATGGCACATATCTTCCAGGTTTTCATGCTAATGCTACATACAAGTTCTCTACAGTAATTGTGATTCACTGTCATGTCTGAAGGATACTGCCGTAGCATCCTCAGCAGCAGTCAGTATGTACAGCAGCCATGGTTCCTGAGGTGGGACACAGAACTAAGAATTAAGAGCCCTAACTGTTAGTTTTGACTCTTCAGCCAGGAGACTGGGGGGATCATATCAATATGTATAAATACCTGATGGGAGGGGATGAAGAATAATAAGAAACCACACTCTTCTAAATAGTGTGGACAGGGAATAAATAGTCTAAATAGGGAACACGTGAAATTCTATCTGAAGACAAGAAAACACGTTTTTACTGTGCTGGTAGTTAAACACTGGAACAGAGAGCCCAGAGAGGTTGTAGAGCAGGGGTCCTCAAACTACGGCCCGCAGGCTGGATACGGCATTCTTTTTCCTGTTTTTTGTGCACTACTACAAATAAAATATATGCAGTGTGCATAGGAATTTGTTCATTTTTTTCCAAACTATAGTCTGGCCCCTGACAGTGTCTGAGGGACAGTGAACTGTCCCCCTGTTTAAAAAGTTCGAGGACCCCTGTTGTAGAGTCTCCATTCCTGGAGATATTCAAAACCTGCCTGGACACAGTCCTGCTCCAGCTGATCCTGCTTGAGTTGAGGAAGAAGACATGGGGGATATGGACTAGAAGATTTCAAGATGTCCCTTCCAACTTATATTATTCTATGATTTTTCAAGTAATTTCAGGCAAATTTCTTCTCTCCTGACATTTGTTACCTGTTTAAACCAAGATCTCTCTTAAAAAACTCTTCTGATTGTCTGTTCTGTCATGTCAATGCTATATATATATGTGTACAACTTTTTCAGCTGGTATCTCAAAATATGAAACAAATATGAAACAATACCAATAAAACTAATCTTAGATCACCACCAAGTTAAAGGGAAATTATACAAGAGAGGGAAATGTTAAAGAAGAAAAAAAAAAGAACCATTATGTCCACAAACAAGATAACAAAGAAGAGCTCCAATTCCTTTGATTGTTTTTGCACTGGTTTTTCCTAGGATAGAGTTAAATTTCTTCACACTAGCTGGTATGGGGCAGTGTTTTGAATTTGTGCTGGAAACAGTGTTGATAATGCAAGGATCTTTTAGTTACTGCTGAGCAGTGCTGGCACAGAGTCAAGGTCTTTTATGCTTCTCACAAGACCTCACCAGTGAGTAGGCTGGGGGTGCACAAAAAGTTGGAGGGGGACACAGCTGGGACAGCTGACCCCAACTGACCAAAGAGATATTCCAGACCATATGATATGATGCTCAGCAATAAAACTAGAGAGGAGGCTGGTGGGAGAAACTGCTGCTCAGTGACTGGCTGAACATCAGTTGGTTGCTGGTGAGCAATAGTATTCATTTGCATCTTTGCATCACTTATCTTTCTTGAGTTTTATTTTCCTCTTTGTTTGTTTGGTTTGGGTTTTTTTTTTGTTTTCCATAGAATATTATTATTATTATTTATTTTTAATTAATAAACTGTTGCTATCTCAAGCCATGAGTTTGTTTCTCACTTTTAACCTTCCAATTCTCTCCCCATCCTGGGATGGCAAGGGAGTGAGTGAGCAGCTGAGTGGTGCTTAGCTGCCAGCTGGTGTTAAATCACAACAGTTTCTTTCTAGATCACTTAATTTATAGATGTTTCCTGTTATTGTCAAGCAACACTGGAGTCCCATCCCACAGAATACTTGGTGAAATGCTTAGGAGGTCCATCCTCCCAAAGTGGATTAATTACACTGTGATGCATGAGTCATGCTGAAGTTAGGGTGGAACAGTGGGGTTTGCTCTTGTTTCAACAGTGTGGGCACCAGGAGTGAGATTCAGTTGACTAAAATAAGTCTGCATCTGCACTAGAGTGGGGCAAATTTAACAGTTTTCCTTTGGGGGTCAGATGAATTGTGTTTCATGGATTAGATGTTAATACTGATGTTAAGGAAACCCTGCAATCAAAGGTCCTGTGCCAATACCATGGAGATTTCCAAATTAGTTAGCTCACTTGTGTCCTTAACAGCCAGACTTGTGCCCATAAATAGAGCTGTCACTCCTCTGATACAGCATCCTGGTTGGGCATATAGCTCTTTGTACTGCATGTATTCTTCTACCATGGGAATAAGCACCTTTTCTTTCCAGTTTAATTACTTCTTGCTCAGGGAGATCTACTGTTAATCAGCTGCATGATTTTCCAAGCACATTATTGAGATATTGATACATATAACCCTAGAGGTTAAAAAAGCTTTGAATGATTCGACGCTAGTCTTGGAAAATCTTCACTTCTCTGCATTAATCTAGAGAGACTGTTGACCTGAAGAGCTGTTTGCTTTGGTTTCACTCTGGTGTAATTCATGGCAGAATTTGATCCTGTGTAAATAGTGTTTAATGAAAGTCAGAAAGTCTTATGTTGTACTAATGTACTATATGCACTGTGATTTGTTAATCATTTATTTGAATGCAAGCTGTATTAACAGCAATGTCTCCAAGTAAAAACAACATGAGAGTAACTGGATAGAAATCGACCTTTTATTTGTTTCCCTGCAAATTCTCTATGTTGTATCCCCAGGGACATTCTCAAAGCACTTCACAAATGTTTCGTGAGCCTTACAGACAGGCTGCAAGACAGATAAGAATTCATACAGGTGAAGATCAAATATTGTTGCAAAAGAAGTCCTGTATCTCACATGCTAGATGTGGTCCAACGCAGGGAATACTGAGTTAACTTTTATGCCTGTGTCAATTGTGAAGGTGAACAGGACATTGATAGTAGTCTTTGTCGGCATAAATTTTATGACTCATCATCCCCTTGTGGAGTTCCAGGAGCACAAACATATTGACATTTTTAAATGGTAGGACCTTTGGGCACATTTCAGAGTTCTGGGCCGCTGCTTTAGGAAAGTCTGCTTTGGAAAAGAAGCATTTTGTGGTTGTACTTTTGATTGGAAAGAAAGGTGTCTAGGTGCATAGCTCTAGGCATTTGATGCAGGTATTTGGTTAAGAGCCACACTCCCAACAGTGTCAGCAGAGCAACTGTTGTCACAGGCAGTTCCAACTGTCTTCTTGACTCTGCAGAGTCTAATGGAAGACATTGTGATTCTGTCTCTGAGTTTCACATGTTTATACACTGCTTTTCATTCTTATATGAAAAATAAATCTGTCCCTTCTGTTGTGGAACAAAGTGTAATTAGATTATGCTTAATGTGATGCTTCCTGTTACTTAACTTGATCTTACATAAACTGATGTTTTCTTGCACTCATTATAATGATACGGTTATGATTCATGGAAAATTATTTTTGGTAGGAAAAGGTTAGGGAGCAGGCTAATGGGAACAAAAAAAGACAAGCTATTCTAAAGTAATTAGGACCATTTATCAGCTTGATGTTTATCACTGTTTTCTACACATTATGTTTTTGTCTCCCGTTCTAAGACCATTCCACCCAGTGAATCATAGATGACATTTCTGTGGCACCATAAATAAAAACTTTCCCTTGATGTGTTGTTTTGTTCCCTGTTCTAGCTGCTGTGCTGTTGGGCACAGATAATAATGGAGTGCTATATTAAATGTTGAGTTCCCTACCTTGCTGCCACAGAAGTAGGATGTTGCCCAGTACAGAGACTGTCTGTAGGATGAATATTACTGTTAACTTATGTAAAATTGTGAACACCAGAAAGAGAGGAAACGGTTTCAACCAGAATTCTTTCTTGGCCCAAGGACAACTGGGGCGAAATTAACCTTGGGTAATGGAAACTAGAAGAAACTTTCTAACAAATCTGTGGAGTAGTGAAGTCTTGGTATTAATATGTGCTTCTATAAGCATAGGCAGCTGCTGTTCAAGAGAAAGGCTGGCACCTTTTATGGGAGACTTCTAGTTCACTGCAACAGTGATGGGTTGGATTTAGTGACTTTGAGAGTCCTTTCCAGTCCAGACTGTCCAGCACACAGTCATTCCTGTTACTGGGAACCAACATGTGCACTCAGGCATAGGACAGTGTAGGACAGTGTGCCACATGTCACCAGCCCCAGGGTCACGTAACAAAGCAGCGATGTCCCATGGCACGGTATAGTCTCATTGAGCAAGAATAAAAGAAACTGGGCTTTTCACAGAGGGAAAGGATTGCTGATATGGAGCCAGTTTCCTCCATAGCTGTGTAAGCAGGTAACCTCCTCATGACTTCTCTGCAGGGCTGGAACATAGCTTTTCAACTTGTCTGGGTTTTGGAGTCTAGTGTTTTCCTTGACTTATTCTACATTACTTCAGATTTTCATGTGGTCTTCCTTCTGGGTACCAGCCAGGCCTGGAGACTTCATCCAGGAGCACTTGTGGGAAGCCTGGCATAGCCATGGTCAGATACCAGGAAAACGTCAAGGCATTGGGACACTGCTCAACGAGTGCCTCTTTGCTTAGTTCTCAGGTCTCTTATTGTCTTGTTATGCATCTGCATTGAAGTAAACCTGCTAAAAACCGGGAGTAAACTGTTAGCCACTGCTCCAATGAAAGATTGCTCAATGGCCAACTACAACTCAATTCTCAAAGTAAATATCCATTCCTTCTTCTCATCTGACACTCATGACAGGTAGTCTTTTCTATGAATCCAGGTGCTTTTGTTAAGAGCCAACTGAGAGCTGAAAATTTGTGAGCTTTTCTCTTCCTCTCCAACCTTCCCCTCTTTTAGCATGAATCGTGTGCCAAGTAACATGCTACTCCTTTCCGCCTGCCAAGAAAGAAATACAGGGTTTAGACTTAAATGAAGGAGGAAATACTATAGTGTGTATTGAATCCCACACAATGTAGTATTCTGATTCCAGAAATAATGGCAGAACTGGTGGTAGGGATAGGATTTATTCTCCTACAAAATCCTGGGTGAGGTGCAGCTCAGCCTTGTGTCCCTCCACCTACCAAGAAAATTATTGGTGGGAAAATTATTGCAGAATATTACCACGGTACGCCTGCTCTGGTCAACTCTTGCTGTTTCCCACATTGCGGGAATGTGGGACAACTCTGATTGATTGTCCCCTGTATATCTAGAAACAATTGGATTGGGAAAGTAGCAGGCACATACCAGATCACACACCCGTTCAAACAGCCAGCCTAAGGGGATCAGTATTATACATACTGCTCCTGAGCAGACATTCAGTCCAAGGCACAAGCTGTCCCTTAAATAAATAAAAAGCATTGCAACTACAAGTTTATTTAACCCACCAGGGAGCCACGAATATGATATTGCCTCAAGTGTTTTCTTCTTCAGGGTATAAAGCTTGGAATAATATTAACTTTTCCAAATTAAAAATTAAAGTGTTACCATCTGGAAAGTGCTTCCTTCCTCTTAATCCCGCCTTCATCTGTTATTTCTTCCAGTAGAAACTTCCAAAGCCTGGTCCCAGCATTGGCCAGACCACCGTTTAACAAACGGCAGAAGGTATTTCACATCCTTTAGCCTCGCTAATGTAATCATCATTTTCTCCAAGTTAATGAGTAAAGTTCCTGTTATTATATATTTCCTTCCTAGGTGAGGGAAATAGTGTTATCTGCTTCATGCACATTCCTCAGCACTGCATTGTTTGAATGCCCCCAAGCACAATTTTATCTTTAATAATACAATAATAAAATTTTTTTAAAAAAAGAAAGGAGAGAGCTTTTTTCTTCCTCTGCTGCCTGCAGGACACAGCTTGAGCTTCCACAGTTTTACTGCTTGCTTGAAAGCAAACAGTTTGCATTGGATTTCAGTCACGTCAGAGTTTATGCAGTATGTTTTCATCTTGACTTGCTGTAGCAGTAAGGAAAGGAACATCTGTAACAATATGTTCTTCTAGAGCACCTTTTATCCACTGCTCTCCAGATGCTTGAATCCCAAATTCATTTTCTCAACATTGCTGGAAGGCAGAAGGCAGAGATTTAAGTAGGAGGAAAGGGGACAGCCAAGACAGCTTTTTACCTCTTTCCCCAGCTTTCATCTCCTGCTGTGTAGGTGTTCGACCAGCACCAACTGGGATTGCTCACTGGGGATGAGTGGTCCAGTACTACATGTCACAGTGGCTGGAGGGGGAGGCTGCAGTCTCTCTTTGCGGCTGAGGATGAATCACCAGAGATGTGGTCCCAGCCCAAATATCAGCTTCTGTAGAAGTTGGTGTGGGCTCTGAGCATGGCCCCCACACAACTACCAAACCTCCTGTCACAATTATTTCTTGTGTGAGAGGGGAAGGCCTCCCCAGTGGCAGTAAACTGAGAGTACCGTCACAGAGCAGATGAAAAGAAGTATCTGGGTAAAAGAAGAAAATCTCACAAACAAAACTCAAAGCTTTCCTTTTGGAAATTTCTCAAAGTGATGATATTTCAGGAAGTCCAGTTTCCTCTCTGGGTGAAATGTCATCAATAAAGAAGAGAGTAAAGGAAAAGGAAACTATTGAAAGTATTCTGCCTTTTTATATTATTATTTTCCCTGGCATATAATTATGTTCCCCATTCTTTCTTTTCTCATTGCCCTGATGTATATATGCATATATACATATGTACATGCATCATATGAGTTTCATATAAGCAAAGACATCAAGCTTTACCCTTGAAGGAGAAGAATAAAAGACAGCAAGCTAATTCCACAGGAGAAATTACTAATTATTACCAGTGTCGTTACTTTTGAAAATATTTCACTTTAAAGGCTACTTATGAAAGTAGACAATGCAATTAATTCAGCAACTATAGTGGTAAAATAAATCTCTGCTAGAAACCACCATTCCTATGCACAAATGCCTTTATTCCAAGTGATGTCAATGTACTCTGGCACTTTTCATTGGATAGCTTTCCACCTTTTCTCTTTTAACAGCAGCATTCAGAGGTACAATTGAGAGCATGGCCGCACTGCTGAGTTTCACGCAGGCACACAATAAAACATCTTGTATAAACATGGGAAAGCCTTTGCATCACTAGTTTCTTAGCAGAATAGGCAAGGCTAATAAGAAACAGGGTAGAAAGCTGAAGTTCTTCCCACAGTCCCACAGCAGGTTATTGGCAGAGCTAAGACTGGTTTTCAGGTGACTCTTACAAGTGGTCAGAGTTTTGGCAACTGGATAATCCTTTCAGATGCACCTATGCGTACCTTATTATCTCACTTGGGATTTCAGAGTACTACTTATTTAAAAACACAGAACAACACTTGCTGTAATAATTGCACTGTTGTTAAGTACCTCGTTTCATTTGATCAAAGCAGCTTTCTGAAATTTGTTAATTTGTCTCAAACATCTGCCATTAGAAGGAATTTGTCTCTTCTGTCAGCTCTCCTCTCTCTGGCTTTCATAAAAGGGTTTATATTGCTCAAAATTTGCCAGGGCCTTGTTAGTCTGACAGACTGTCTTGTATTTGCCCAAAATATGTCTAGTAAGAGCTGTCAAGGCCATGGAGTGTTAAAATGCACAGCCTGGTAATTTAGTGGAAAGCATTGAAGAGTCTCTGCCTATTAGAGAACATGTTTAAGCTAGTTCAGTACACCTTGGTCTGGTACAGGATTCGCCAGGACAGGCCTGAAAAAGCAGATGAGATACGGGCTTAGAAATATGGTAAATCAAACCACCATGCAGTAAATTGCAAGGAGGTTGGCACAAGTGGTTAATCAGCTGCCAGGAATTCATGCCCAGTGTCTGACAGGTAGTCAGATCAGTGACAGAAATGTCCTATTGTGCAGCATGGGGTGCACCCGCATATATTTATGTGAGTGGAAGGACCTGCAAAGGGTGCAATAAAAATTCTCTTTGCATACTTATTTAAGTCTGCCTGGTCCTTTTCATCAGTCAGCATGATCACTCAACTGATGGTGTTATTAAAGGGCTATCTTGGTTAATCTCCACTTTATGTTGGTGCACTTAGTCAAATAGTGTTGCGGTAGATCTGTCAGCTCCCTGAAAGCTGAGAGCTGACAAGCTCTGTGAGAGCTGCACCTGTACATATGCAAACATAACGAGAAGGAGCATCTGTTATGTTCTCCATCTGGCTCCAGCCTGGAGCTTTAGGTCTATTAATCACATTGAGAGCCTCAAAGGCTTTTCTAGCTTGTTCATTGCCTGACCCAGAGGAGTAATGGTTCAGTGCTTGGCACTGAAAAGCCAAGGCTTCTGCATTTTATTCCTAGATCTGCAATCAATTTACAGGACAGACCTGAGTGAATGTCTTAGGAGATTGCTATCCAGAGGGACCTTGACAGGCTTAAGAAGTGGGCATGTGCAAACCTCATGAAGTTCAACAAGGCCAAATGCATGACCCTGCACATGGGTTGCAGCAATCCCAAGCACAAATAGAGTTGGAGCAATAAGTGGATTGAGAGCAGCAATATGGAGAAGAATATGAGGGTGTTGGTTGTTGAGAAGCTCAACATGACAAGCAATGTGTGCTTTCAGCCCCAGAAAGCCAACGATATCCTGGGCTGCATCAAAAGAAGCGTGACCAGGAGGTCAAGGGAGGTGATTCTTCCTTTCTGCTCCACTATCATGAGACACCACCTGGAGTACTGTGTTCAGGTCTGGGTCTTCCAACATAAGAAATACATGTATCTGTTGGAGTGAGTCCAGAGGAGGGCCACAAAGATGATCATAGGGCTGGAACGCCTCTCCTATGAAGACAGGCTGAGACAGTGGGATTGTTTAGACCGGAGAAGGCTCCAGGGAGACCTTATTGCAGCCTTCCAGTATCTGAAGGCGACCTACAAGAAAGCTGAGGAGGGAATTTTGACAAGGACGTGTAGTGATAGGACAAGGGGTAATAACTTTAAATTGAAAGAGGGTAGATTTACATTTGATGTAAGGAAGAAGTTTGTCACTAGTGAAGCACTGGCACGTGTTGCCCAGTAAAGTTGTGGATGTTCCATCTCTGCAAGTGTTCAGGGTCAGGTTGGATAGGTCTTTGAGCAACCTGATCTAGTGAGAGATATTCCTGCCCATGGCAGGGGATGGAAGTAGATGATCTTTAAGGCCCCTTCCAATGCGTACCATTCTATGATTCCATGATTCTATGATTAGAGCCAAAGGGCTGAAGACTGTAAAACTGAATCAGGGACATTTCTCTTTCCAGGATTTGGTGACAGATACATGTATTCTGCAATATAGAGCCTGGGGACAGGTGCCTCATCCCTCTACAAGGGGAGCAGCCATCAACATCAGCTGAGGACATCTCTATGGAGAGCAAAACACTGGAGAAAAGGGCACATACTAATTTTTTCCTCACTCTCATCTAAATGTCTCTAGTCTTCCTTCACCAAATGAAGACCTCTTCTGATTTTTTAATGGAGAACAGTTTTGGTGACATCTCTTTATATGCATTTCACTGCTGAGCATACCACATGGGAGAGCTGGTATCGGTCTCATAGCTGCATAGGGTGATTCAAAGCCAGCTCCAATAATATAATCCGACTGTTCAGATGTGGTAAGGAGAGAGGTTTCCATTCCTCCTGCTGAAGCTGTTCTCTCTTGTGGGAAAGAAAAACACAAAGAAGTTATTATATAGTTGTCTTTGAGGGAATCTTATCAATGTTTATAAATATCTAAAGGGTGGGAGTCAAGAGGATGGAGCCAGTCTCTTTTTAGTGGTGCCCAGTGATAGGACGAGGGGCAACAGGCATGAACCGGAACACAGGAAGTTCCACCTCAACATCAGGAAAAACTTCTTTACTGTGAGGGTGACAGAGCACTGGAACAGACTGCCCAGAGAGGTAGTGGAGTCTCCTTCTCTAGAGACTTTTAAAACCCACCTGGACACATTCCTACATAACCTGCTCTAGGTGAATCGGTTTTGGCAGGGGGGTTGGACTAGATGATCTCTAGAGGTCCCTTCTAACCCCTACTATTCTGTGATTCTGTGGAGATACTGAAAACTCAGCTGAGTATCCAGTCTCTTAAGATCTGCTCATATATTTTACCCCACATCCAAAACTTATGGACTTCCTTCCTTTCCCAATTGCTAAGCAGTAAATCCACTCATCTACCTGGGAAATTGAATGCTGCAGCTAAATCCATGCCAAGTCTGAAGCCAGACTTTCAGGGAAGATGTCTTCTGAGATGCTTTAGAGTAGGTAGACAAGGTGGTGTGTAGTCTGTGGATCTGGCCAGTCCTGTACAGGATGAAACACAGAAATACAACTGATGTATCTGGATGGTGAAGCAAACAGTGAAGTAGTCTTGAATGGTAGAGGTTTGGATCTATACATCTAAGTTTTACCTACTGACCATTCCGTATGTTTACAGTTTCCTTAGATATAGCCCAAAAAGTAGGACTCAAAATTCACTGCCTATGTTACTGAATGAATTGCCTGGTTTTTATCTGGACTTAGCAGACACATCTGATTTATTTCAACACTAACAGGAACATGACTGAAATGTAATCATACACAGATGAGTGTCCCAGTTGCAACTCTTATTAATCCTGCTGGTTAGGTTCATTTTTAACAGGAGGCATATGCAAGGCTCATTTGATATCAAAACAGTGAAGAAGCTCCTAATCTGTCACTGTCACAGATATCTGTGAAAAGCCACCTGCAACATCCTTCAGTGCAGAGAGCAACCGAACAGCGTGAAAGGCCACTCTGACAAACAGAGGGACTGAGATACTGACTGTGGAATCTGTTTTCCTTGTCAAAACGGAACAAATGCATCTCATAGAATCTAATTTCTCTAGACTGCACAGGCACACAACGGGAGCCACAAGATGCCGCAGTGCATTGGAGGTACGTTGCAACGAATGATCTCTGTTATAGAGTAAATATGCCTCCTGGCCTTGACAGGTCAGTGCTGGGCAGCAGCGTGACAATTGCCTGTCCTCTGTGGGGCACAGAGAGCTCAAACTGTGACCTGTTCAGCCAGTATTTGCTTTCTAGGATGGAGGAGCTCAGATCTCATCCCAGCTTTTAAAGTGAACTCACTCTACCCTACCTCCACTTCTTCTACAGCCTGTGAACAGTAAAGCAAACGGGGCCAGGGTACATTCCCAGGCACTTGAGTGCAGTCATCAACACAGTGCTGAAATGGCTCCTAGCACAATCTTGGCTCAAATCAGCTAGTGCTCTCCCAGACAATCCCTGGGCCAAGCACAAGCCAGGGACCATTTTCAGTAGGTAGTCTGCATGTTTTCCCAGTAAACCAGTCTGTTCCTAGGGAATAAGAGTGTCAGATGTGCACCTTTCCACACCACTCTGCCACAGCTCCAGAGAACTATCCTGACCATGTTTAATTCAAAAGAGTAGATGAAGCCACAGAGTTTTACTAGCTTACTGGCAGGAATGAGTCCCAGCTATTTTCACTCTGAAGGGTAAGTCAGTAGAAAATTTACTAGTGATACCTGCAGAACAATGTCCCAAGTGTATCTCACAGCACTTTGATTTTAGTCAAAGATTTCAAAGTCATGGGGAGGTTTTCCATGGCTTCACTCCACGTCAGGCGAACCATTTCATGCTTAGTTGGCTCCTCTCAGAGCCAATTTGTCCATTTTCCCTCTTGCTGGTGTGGGACAGGGCAATCCTGGCTCTGGACCTTGGCCATTTGCACTGGTTGCTTGTTACTGATAAAAGCCAAAATCATATCCTTCAGAGGAAGACATAGGCAATGAAAAGATATTTAAGTGGAGTAATTTCTATTTCTGGATGCCTCATGAAAAACTCAAAGGCTACTTCAGATATTGAAAAAAATCCTGATTTTCATCCCCAGGACTCTCAGGAACTTGAATGAAGTGAACATGGGGAACCATTCCTCCCTCCTCAGAAATCATTGTGGAGCTGTTATAATGATCAAGGATACCTCTACTTCAATTCTCACACTCAATTTAATAATCTTCTTTCAAAGCTGAACAGATTTCCAAGGGATGGTGTTTGTTCAATACTAAAGCAATAAATATTTAAAACATTTCCACACATGAGTTCATATTGCATGAAGAAAGGATCAGGCTTATAACAACTTTAGAGCAAATTTTTTAATAAATGCCTGATTTATTTTCTCCTTAATCTCCAGAGTTTACTAGGTTCCTCTCAAAACCAAAAGAACATATAGTAAAGCTGAAAAGACCCTGTAACTTACTTTAGTACATGAAATTTCTCTTGTCTAACAGACAAATATTGCCATTGATACTTCAGCCTGTGAGAGTCCGAAACTTTTGTCTATGAGAAACGCTGTTTCTCATAGACAAAATTTCTGGAGTCTCACATAGCCTCAGAATTATCAGCCATAAAACTGGGATATTGCTACTTTCCTTGCCAGAGTGCTAAACTTCTAAGAGCTATGGTACCATCACCTACAGCAGTCTCCACAAGACTGGACTTTCCACCTATCTACCAGACAAATCATTTCACCTCTCCAGTTCCTTTCCTGTCCTTCTCTGTTCAGACACACACTCTTCAGGGCAGTGAGCATCTATTTTGATATGCTTGTCACAGTCCTGCTACAAAGTGGGTATATAATATTGCTGTAATATGATAAATACCTTATCATCACCATCATGAGCTCTAGAGAGGAAACATGTTTAACTGCTACTGTGGCATTTAGTCATTTAATTATAAAGCTGTAATCTTCACTTAGTAGACTAACTATGAGACCACATGAAATTAATTGTTCTGTGCAAACTTGTTTTGTTTTATCTGTATTTTATTTTTACTTAATTGTGTTGGTCAGTCAAGTGCTAGAAGTTCAATGGTCTACTTTGTTTCCTGAGGGACGCTTCTGCAAATTAAAATATCAGTATTTCCAGGCGAGTACAGTACAGAAGAAAACACACAAAAATAGTTCATAGATAAAATTTTTAAAAGGAAATAACTTCTTCAAATTAAAGAGGATGGATTTTATTTGATATTTCTATTAAAGCAAATAGGATGGCTCTCATATAAATTATTTTGATGTATTAGAAGTGATACTGAATATGGTCCTCTTCTCTCTTTCTTGGACTTTTAAGCTCCAGCAAACAAATTGTGATTTAGCTTCTGTCCTCTTAATTTTGACTCAGAGTCCATGTTCCTCCTTAGCTATCTGGGAGAAAAGGATGTCCACATTTAGGATGTATACACGTTATACGGTATGGATTTCAAATAGGTGCATGATTTGCAACAAATTTAGAAAAAATACAATGCTGAAAAGCTATTGATTGTGACAGTGGAAAGACTCTTGCAACTGATGGAAGGGCAGATTTCAAAATGGACTGGCAGTACTGCTGGGAATGTGACCCCCTTGCAGTCATCAGGGGAAAAAACAGTCAACCCACCTACACTCAGAAAGATTTGTGTCAGTCAAAAGCATTTCTGAACATGCAAGGAAAGGACATTTAGGCCCTTAGGTCATAAGGAAGGATGTTTACCTCACTGCAGTGGTGTGCAGATCAATAAGTACTGTAATAAACAGTCCCCATGCATGAGAAGAAGGCTTGTGCGGTATGCCATCAAAAAGCCAGTACAGTGCATGAGCTAAACCTGTGGAAGCAGGATTGTGTCCCTTGATGGATAAAACTATTTACCCACTGTGCTCTTGAAAACTTTTTGCCTTTAAGAACCTCAAAGATTTTTCTTTTTCTTTTTTTAATTTTTTTTTTTTTTTTTTAAATGGGGCACACTAAGGAGCCAATGTTGCAACTGTTACTTGTGGGACTCGAGCAGCAGCTTTACTCTAAGAAAGGGTGAAGTTCTTTTGATGGTATGCAAGCTGAGGAATCCACTGAAGGAAGAAAGCAAAGTAATGTTAACCATATAACTGATCAAAGTCAGATGGATCTGCACTGAAGTCAAAGCAACAATCATGTAAGGCTCGGTATAAAAGATTAGAAGCACTCCCACCTGGTGAAGTGTTGGGCAAATGGATCCAGGACACTTTACCATGTTAAAAGGAGCTCTTTTCATCACAATTTTTCTCTGAGCTTCAATGTTGTAATTCCAAAAATAGCCAAACTGGAGTTAAAGTTATTCCCTGGCAATTTGTAATAGTAACTTGCCAAAGAGCACTAGCCACCTTTTACTTCTTTTTTGGGTTGAATTTTCCCAGAGGTATTGAGAGGTCTACATTTATAGGCAACACTACTGCATTTAAAACACAGGCCAGAGTTTGCACTCCGGGCTTAGGACATGCGTGTGAGCTAACTTACCTGGCTGTAAAGGTGGAGAGACTCCTCGCCTCTCTTTGTTAATTTTGGAGACTACAACTCTGTGAGAGGCACCAAATATCTGAATTCGAACCTCACTTACAAAAGTTATAAGATTTCTGTGGGCTTGCGAATATGAAATCCTTTAAAACTCCTTCAGGTTGTGAAGATTTCATAGATTCATTTGCTTTATACTCAGAAATTGACAGCTTCTCCCTTTTTGCTCACAAGTATTGCTTCTGGTCTTCCTTTTTCAGTCAGCCTTCCTCTAGGGTAGGCTTATCCTAAGCTGGTCACTCTCTTTACTGACTTCATAGGGTATCACCTGTCAGAAAACGTGCTGAGGCTTAATTCCCTTTTCCAAAAACACCAATTTTACTACACACCCCTGCAGCCAAGCGGTCCCATGAGAGCTGGAAAAATGTCTTTGATTAATGTTATACTGAGGATACATTTAAATCCAGAATCCTAGTTACATCCCTAAGCCAACATACACTCAAAACCATGCTTTTCTCCCTAATTTTTATGCACAGATCTCAGGTACCTGGCTTCAGGCAAAGTTCTGCAATTCAGGACCTGTGTTGAGGGATCTGAAAGCCCAAGAAGAGCTCACTGAAGCTGCTTCTGCTTTCCCTTGGGTCTGAACACCCTTATACCACACACCCCTGACACAGGGTGGTCTTTACAATCTGAATGTGAGTGGAAGACTGCCAGAGGTGTCTGTGGCTTTGTTATCTGTAGATAACTCTTTCCCTCCTCCCAGAACATGTAGGGAGTTATCTACCATGGAGAGGCAGGAACAGAGACCTACGGTAGTGGCTGTGTAGTACTTTTGGGTAGTCAGGACACAGCAGTCACTTAAAACTAAAGAGAGCTAAATAAATATCCTGATCACCTAACAGCCTTGTGAAGCAGCCTATGTCTTTAATTTTGTTGGAGATGAACCTTCTGTGAATAATAAAAACACTAAAATGAAGGCTGCTGCAAGGACTGGACTGGGAAAGTACAGAGCAAGATCTCAAATGTTTTTGTTTTTACTCATGTAGTGCTTCAGGCTGAACTGGATGGGAGCTGGGTGCCCTGAGCATGTCCAAGGCTAAGTTTTTCAGGAAATCTGTAACACAAGTTATAAAAAGGCACCCATTGCTTCTGTATCATGGGAAGAAATAAACACTGAGAACATGAAGACATGTCCTCATTCCAGTCTGAGCTGTTTCTAACAGTGCTTCAGTTACCTTTGCTTCACCTTCTGCACCCATCTACCATTTGCAACAAATTCAACTGGAAACCATGAAGTCTGACTCCCTCATTATTTCAATTATCTGTTTAGTTTGCTGACTCTGGCAGAAACATTTCTGATTTGCACTGCTTAAATGAAGGGATGTTTTGGGTAGGTAGCAGTGTTCTGGTAATCCAGATATTCTCTAACTGCATTCATTGGCTACCTACACTTTCTTCAGAACTGAGTGTGAAAAAAAGGAGTCCATAAGGCTATGGACTTTATAGTTTTGCAGCCCCATTGGTTTTGAAAATATAATAGACAGCTCTGTGGAATTGTTGCTACAGTCTTTCCGATAGTTTCTGGTGGCAGGATACTGTAAGCCAGGGTTCCTCCCTATGTGCATTCAAATGCTTGAATGCTTCCCTCTGCCTCCTCTGGCTGTGGTTTATTTCCTCTGATGAGTGACTACTTCATCACAGAAAGTGCATCCAGCTCATGACAAAATTGATAGCTCAGTGCTTTTGCCTGCATGAGCTGCTGTTTTATTGAAATGTTCATATGAGCTGCAATACACAATAGAGATCCAAAGACAAAAGACTAACAATATAATGAGGGTAGCTCATCTGAGAGCTCCTTTGAGAGACAAACTTTACAATATCCTAAAAATAAAAACACAATACACCCACAGCAAGCACAAAGTTCATGGGTAATGCAGTTTTGTCCATCCTAAATGTATGTGTAAACGTAGCCCAGGGGAAGCTAAAGTCATAAATGAATACATCTCCTTTAAGGAGGTTATAGAGAAAGATGACTTAGGATACTTTGTAAAGTCAGTTTGACAAGCAGCCTTTGGAGACAGGCCTAGTTCATCTCCTGCACACCCAAATACTGGCGCATGGTCCTTCTGTTTCTTCTATGGCTGCCCAGGCTGCTCTGACTTGTTGGTTCATTAGAATGACTTGTTGTTCATTCAAATTGGTCTTCTCTTAGTGCTGGGGTCTTCTCGCTCAAATGAATAACCCGTTACCTTATCAGCTATCAAGTCTACAAGTGTAGCTTTTCTCCTCTGCCTTTCAGAGGAGGACAGTAATACTGATATTCAATACGGTGAGCATATCAGATATTTCAGAGCATCCCATCAGGGTTTCCTGTCAAGAGGCTGTTGCCATATGCCTTGAAGCATCTGCATTCCTGGAGACTGCAGAATCCCACAGACAACCTTGCTTTTAATTATTGCAGTCTTTAGCAAGGACTGCCATCTTAACAAGAGACAGAGATGAGTCTGTGGTGTTTCTCTCTCCCTTCACACCAACTATATAGCTGATTCATATCTCAATTTTAGAGACAGACATGTCTTATTTGACCAAAGTAATGGTTGGGCCTCTTTCCAAGGAATGGTTGATGGCTCTTTCCTATTAGGAAATAATCTAAACGTGGGCTACAAACATAGACATGATAGCTCTGACATGTCATAAAAAAATGCATGAAATAATAGATAATTCTGAATAAGATCAGGAACAACTTTTCTTTCCCTGAAGAAGTACACTCACCTAGCAAAGCACAAAACTAGAAGTTAGGTCACTTGGTTGAATACATGTGGGAGGTCTTGCATATGATTAGTTTCAACATCCGCCTTCAAAGCAGGGATGGTGGTTACCTTTGCCATTCTCTCCTAGCAAAGTCAAGCGTTGTCACACAATTACCCAAGCCACAGCATTTTTAAGTTATTTTATTTTTGTTTTAACCCTAGAAGGACTGCAATGGACTTCTAACCACAAGCAGCTGTGCACAAGTATGACTTGCTGTCACCCACAGCTTTCAGGACTAGTCTAATCTTCAGGGAGGCCACATTCTAATTTCAGCCCTGCTTTATGACACAGAGTGGCAGTTAGTGCTGTTCATCTACCAGCCTCTTTCTTCTTATGCCACTAGACAGCTCTGATGAACTTCCCAGCAAACTCTTGCTGGGAACACAGGGGTTAAATTCCCTATTCCTTGGGATGAGTTTGGCAGACATATGATGATTCTGTTTTCAATTGTACCATTTCTCTCCCAGTGCATGCACAGTAACAGCTGTGAACAAGTTGCAGGCTTAAATTTTTAATGCTGGAGGCTATTCCTAGCTACCTTTTCAACATAACCACCTCCACTGCATCCTATAATGTACCCACAGAGACATCTTGGGTTCCACTTAATTGGAACACCATTTACATTTGTCTTTTTGGTTTGTTTGTATCATTGAGTTCTTAAATGGAGTCTTGCTGAGGCACAGTAACAAGTTTGTCTTTCTTTGCTTATCCATTTAAAAAAAAATATTCAAACCACATTATCTGCAAACTGTTGCAAATAAAGATGAAAAAAAGAGTTCTTAACTCAGAATGAAAGACATCCAGTTAATAAGGAGGACAGATAATGTGGTTTATTAATGGCCAGATGGAAAATGGTTGCTGATTTATTTAATGGGGTGAGCTGAGCTCAGGGTATTGTTTTCCAGGGTATTGTACAAATACAGAACAAGAAGCAGCCTCTGCACTGAAGACCTGAAGAGAAAAGAGGCTCAACACACAGAGGCAGTAAAATCATTCTCGTTTTACACGACTGAGGCAGAGAGAAAGTAAGGTCACACTGAATGTCTTAGAAAATCTGACGGCTGATAATGTCTTTTGCCAGTTTGAGTCGTGTGTAAGCATCTCTGCCCAGAGAAGTTGTGGGATGTCCATCCTTGAAATTACTTAAAACTCAAGTGGACAAGTCCCTCAGAAACCTCTCATAACTTTGAAATTTCCCTAGTTTTGAGTAGGGGCAGGTAAATGATCTACAGAAATGCTTTCCGATATTTAGTTTGTGTTTCTATATTCAACATGAGGATGGGAACAACATTTTGTTATCTTACCACTGCTCCTCTTCCAAGTTTCACTGGCACTGCTAGAGTTATTTATTAATTCTGAGGAAGATGCTATCATATGTCTAAAATTTGACAGGACTGTAAGGCACTGAACTGTCAGTGTTTTTCACAGATATGCATTTATGCAGCACATACAGGCATCAGCTCATATTAGGATCATGTTGAAATGTTTGTGGCTTTGGTCTCTTAAAAAGCTTGCAGCTGAACCTGAACTCAGAGAGACAAACATAAAAAGTCATTTTAAATGGAATTTAAAGAGGGTTTTGCTGAAATACTTTGTGACTTCATCTCATTTTTCTCTGCATATGTCAGCCTGCAGTCCTGTTGTCTCATCCAGGCTGACATACGCAGAGGAAGGACTCCGCTGAACCTTGATGCATTCTTCCCCTTCAAAGGAGAACACAAAGCGTCTTCTAAGAGACTTCGGAAACAGCACATCTGCAGCAGAGTGTCACCTCAGTGGCTATTGTCTCACAAATAATGCTAGAAGCATTATGGAATGTGGATGGAGGAAGCCGTAACTTCTGTCTTGAAAAAAATAATTAAAGTGTTTTTCGGCAATGCTTTGGGAAATGTGTCCTTGCATATGAAATTGTCCTCTTTTTCCTCCATTCTTGTAGAATGTGTGGGAGTATTATTGGAATTAATGTATTGGAATGCTTAATTTCACGTCATAACCAAGCAACAGCCCTATCCATAATTGCACATGTTTAGATGTGTTAGGAGGTGAAGCACGGAAAGTTCAAGAGCTTCACATGGAAATTTTGGGGTTTTCTTCAACACGGAACTTACTGGGAAGGTGCAAATATAGTCAAAACTACAAGGAAAAAGCAAAGCAGTCTGGATACTTTAGTTGAAGTTCAGTCTACTTGGATTTTTCCTGAAGATTTCGGCTGTCACATCATTAAAGCATACATTTGCAAATACATTCACCTAGTTTACACCAATTACAGACAGACTGAGTAGCCAGAGCAGTGGAAACAACTTCCACTTGGAACATGGTTTTTCTGCTCTTTTGAAAGCAAAATGTGGGTATCAGGAGAAGAGAGATCTTTCTTAAGTTACAAGCCATTTGCAACATGGCAGGAACAAGCACATGGTCACTTAATGTGGTTTGGTGGGCAAATGGTTAAACTATAGTGATATGGCACTTTCCATCTCTCTAGACATACTCAGCGTGGAATAGTGGAACCATGTTATTTGTGAAGTCGGAGAGTTGTGCTAGAAAACTGTCTCAATATTGACAAACAACTGTCATTTTGTTTCTGTTGCTTTGTGTCTCTGAGCTTAAGAATCTTATCTGATCATTGGACCCAGGAGACATGAATTAGAATCCCAGCTATACTGCAATCTCCTTATGTCTTAGTTACTCAGTTCATGATAACCCATTTTCCTCATCTGCAGCATTTTCTCTACTGCAAAATTCTGGGCAGAAAACATAGCCACCATTTGTAAATGCAAATGATTGCCATCCTTTTCACTGAGATAAATGACAACAGCCAGATTTTTATGATCTTTGTTTTTTTTTCTTTTTCATGTCATCATTATTCAGCAAAGTACTTCAATGTTGATCTCATGCACATTGTAGAAGTGTTTGCAGAATAACAGTATCTTAATAATGTGGTAAAATGAACCAGAAATGTAGTGGTGATTAAGACCCCAAACAGACATCTCAGGTAAATGATACACACGGCCAATTCATCCTGTGAAGTACCTTCAGTAGATGAGTGATCTTACTGCTTGAAATCCATGAATGCTCACTTGGGATAAGGTAGGATTTCAGCTGAGTAAATCCTCCAGAGCCCAGCCTATGGCCAGAACCACAGATACACTCAGACAGTATCATTTTAAGCATTTAATGACCGTTCAGTGCAAAAGAGTAGCGCATAGAATCATAGAATGTTAGGGGTTGGAAGGGACCTCTGGAGATCATCAAGTCCAGCCCCCCTGCCAGAGCAGGACCGTAGAATCTAGGGCAGATTGCACAGGAACACATCCAGACGGGTCTTGAAAGTCTCAGAAGGAGACTCCACAACCTCTCTGGGGAGCCCATTCCAGTGCTCTGTAACCCTCATAGTAAAGAAGTTCCTCCTCATGTTGAGGTGGAACTTCCTGTGCTCTAGCTTGCATCCATGTACATACAGTATATGGATGCATACAGCAGTAATCATGTAGCAGTAATCTCATTAAAATTCACAACCGGTAATATGATCAGGTCTTGTATTTTAAAAGTTGAGGTGTTGCAACTGGTGTTGTGTATGTTATCAGACATGATGAAAGAACTTGGAGTTTTTTCTATATATTGGTGTGCAAGGCAGAGGTCAACCTCTCTGAGTTATTGTACCATGACAAATTTCAGAGTGTGGAACATGGACGAATAGATGTATGCTTATTTCTATTGTATACATTGACTATTTATGAACCCTGTAACCAAGGTCACCTTCATTAAGAGAACCACTTAGAATAGAGTTAACCTAATAAAGATCTTTGATTAATGAACAAGAAAAAAAATTATTACTAAGCATTAACCTTCCTGTCAAGCAGGTTATCTGTTTTAAGGATGAGTCAATAGGTTTCCAAGCAGCACTTCGCGTTGACAAAGCTGCTCAACTTTCTTAGATTAAAAAAATAAATAAATAAACAGAAAGGGTACGTAGGACTTTCCACAAAGCAAATAATGGTTGCAAATAAGTTAGTGGTTAACTAACATGCTTCACTGATCTGATAGCCTTCTATGATGATGTGACTAGCGGGATAGATGCAGGGAGAGCAGTGGATGTTGTCTACTTTGGCTTCAGCAAGGCTTTTGACACTGTTTCCCATAACAATCTCCTAGGTAAGCTCAGGAAGTATGGATTAGATGAGTTAACCATGAGCTAAATTGAGAACTGGCTAACAATAGAGCTCAAGGGTTGAGATGAGTGGTGCAGAGTCCACTTGGAGACCTGTTGCTAGTGGTGTTCCCCAGGGGTCAGTGCTGAGTCCGGGCTTGTTCAACATCTTCATCAATGACCTGGATGAAGGGATGGAGTGTACCCACAGAAAGTTTGCTGATTATATGAAACTCAGAGGACAGGCTGACACACCAGAAGACTATGCTGCCATGCAGCGAGACCTGGACAGACTGGAGAGCTGGGCAGAGAGGAACCTAATGAAGGTCAACAAAGCCAAGTGTGGAGTCCTGCACATGGAAAGGAACAACCCAATGCACCAGTACAGGTTAGGGGCTGACCTGCTGCAAAGCAGCTCTGCAGAGAAAGACCTGGGAGTCCTGGTGGACAAAAGTTAACCATAAGACAGCTGTGTGCCCTTGTGGCCAAGAAGACCAAATGTATCCTGTGTTGCATTAAGAAGAGTGTGACCAGCATGTTGAGGGAGGTTCTCCTCCTGCTCTACTCTGCCCTGGTGGGGTCACATCTGGAGTATTGTGTCCAGTTCTGGGCTCCCCAGTTCAAGAGAGACAGGGAACTACTGGAGAGGTTTAACAGAGGGCTATGAGGATGATTAAGGGACTGGAACATGTCCCTTACAAGGAAAGGCTAAGACACCTGTGTCTGTTTAGCCTGGAGAAAAGAAGGCTGTGAGGGAATCTTATCAATATTATCAATATCTTATCAATATTATCAATATCTTATCAATATCTTATTATCAATATCTTATCAATATTTGTAAATATCTGAAGGATGGATATCAAGAGGATGGGCCTAGTCTTTTTTCAGTGGTGCCCAGCAACAGGACAAGGGACAACGCGTACAAACTGGAACACAGGAAGTTCCACCTCAACATGAAGAAAAACTTCTTTACTGTGAGGGTGATGAAACACCGGAACAGGCTGCCCGGAGAGGTTGTGGAGTCTTCTTCTCTGGAGAGTTTTAAAACATACCTGGACACGTTCCTGTGTGGCCTGCCCTAGATGAACCTGCTTTGACAGGGTACCTGGACTAGATGATCTCTAGAGGTCCCTTCCAACCCCTGCCATTCTGTGATTCTGTACTGACAAGAGCAGGCTATTGAAGACATCCAACTTTACCAAAAGCCACAACATGTTAAGATTTCCACTGAAATGCTCATCCCAGCTATCCTGCTCCCAGCAATCTTTAAAGCTATTTTTATATAACCCATATTGCTTTCTTATTTTACCTTTAAGAAGCACAGTTTAATGCTTGAGTGCTTTTCAATTTTGCCATTCAGACCACAGATTAAGTTATAATGACTAGCTTAATTTTTACAGACTATAGTATGTATTTGGTCTGGAAGATAGCCCTGGAGATATGAGGCTTTAGATGACTTTGGTGTTTTAATAAAGGTTAGATGCAGTCCAATGCCTTCTTATAGTTGTATTGTGGCTGATTATATAACTGCATGTTCTTTCTGGGCATTGCAGTATGTAATTTACAGCATATTTCTTTTTTTGGGTTTGAAAAGGCAGAGATCTCTGAACTGCAGGGTTGGGAACAATTTTGCCCTCTATTTCTTGTGCCACAGACAGATTGCTACTGGATGAGGAGCCTGCATTGAACCCTGAAAAATGTGTGGTACTATGGGAAAAGAGCACCCAACCGGCATGCGTGGATATACTTGAAAGCCTGTTAGTGGAGAATGTTATTCGGGATCTGGAATTGACTGGATTTGAAATGACCATAGAGAGCCAGGAGACCCACAGAACAAAATACTTCATGTCCTTCCTAGATATTTTTGACTCTTTAGTTTTGAAGAGCATTTATTTTATGTAACTCTGGGAGATCTGAGCTTGTACTGAAGTAGGCACCTCTCAGCTGCATTGCTTACTAGACTCCTCCGAGTGTACTGATTAGACCATAGCATCATAAAATCATAGAATGGTTTGGGTTGGAAGGAAGCTTAAAGATCATCTAGTTCCAACCCCTCTGCCATGGGCAAGGATACCTTCCATTAGGTCAGGCTGCTCAAAGACCCATCCAAGTGATCGTGCATACATCCAGTGATGAAGCATCCAAGCGCACATTGCTGGTTATGTTGGGCTTTTTATTAACCAATACCCTCAAGTCCCTCTCCACAGGGCTGCTTTTAATCTATTCTCTGCCCAGCTGTTTTTTGTGCTTAGGATTGCTGCATCCCACGTGCAGGGCCTTGCACGTGGCTATATTGAACTTCTTTAGGCTGGCATGGGCTCACCTCTCAAGCCTGTCAAGATCCCTCTGGATGGCATCCCTTCTCTCCAGTGTGTCAACTGAGAGCCACAATGCTTGGTGGTGTATTCAGAAAACTTGCTGAGGCTACGCTCAATCCCACTGTCCATGTTGCTGACAAAGATTTTAAACAGCACCAGTCCCAATACTGCTCCCTGAGGAATGCTACTCATCACAGGTCTCCACTTGGATATCAGGCCATTGACTGCAACATTTTGTGATCAACCATCCAGCCAGTTCCTTATCCACTGAGCAGTCCATCTGTCAAGTCAATATCTCTCCAATTTAAAGACAGGAGTGCTGTGTGGGACAGTGTCAAATGCTTTGCACGAGTCCAGTTAGATGGCATCAGTTACATGCCCTTATCCACCAGTGCTGTAACTCCATTGTAGAAGACCACCAAATTTGTGAGGCACAATTTGCGCTTAGTGAAGCCATGTTGACTATCACCAATCACCTTCTTATTTTTGAGTGCCTTAGCATAGTTTCCAGGATGATAGATCCTCTTGGACTATCACAGACCATAGAGACCCAGGGTGGGATACTGTAGCCCACACATAGGTGAATTTTAAGCTTGGCAAGCTGTCCTCCTTGGCATCTGTGTGCCACTTAGGAACGTTAGGGATCTCCCATAAGACTATATCTCATCAGCCAGCTCCACATAGAGGTCTTTGATATTGTAGGGTATCACAAATTATGCTAGACAGATGTCTGAGCAACCCTGTGCTTTTTCACATATCTACAGGTAGATACAGGTGTCTTCATCTCAAACAAGACCTATCTTGTGTCTCCTCAGTTCAGGTGTCTCTGCCAGAATGTTGACTCCCACTGGAGTTCATGGGGAGCGGGTCAACAGGATCAGAGAATTTAGGACAAGAATCTTTTGATCAAATGTAGGAGCTTACTTAGAAAGACATGAAGACCTCAATTAGGGAGTCTCAAACAACATTTAGGTTTTTAGGCAACCAGATGATGACTGAATAGCTCTAGGTACTCCACTCTCTCCATTGACCAACTCTGCTCTGACTGTAGACAGAGCAGAGTCGTTAACTCAGAGGTGTCTATGCTGCAGATTCTTGCATTCAATCAGCTGAATCTCATCTTGGATCTCCTATGCAGTGTAACGTGACTGAGTGGGCAGCATATAACTGAAACCAAAATTCTGCTCTTCCAAAGCAAGGTCTAACAAAAGTTAGATTTCATCTCAGTTTCATCTTTGGAAAAACCCACAAATCAATCCAAATCTAAATAAAACACCACAGAAGCCAAAGTTTAGCAGAAGTAACCTTGTTGTCAAGGTTTGAGTATCCACAGTGTGTCTGCAAGGTAAGCCTGGTTTTAAGTTTATTTCCAGATCTGTGTAAAGCTGACAGTAGAAGGGAAACTTGTTTTGTCTTCTTGAAGCCTGAAGAATGGAGGCCCTGAATTGCAGTGGTGGTGGTGTCTGAGATGGGAGGCATAGGGTGCATTCATCTGTGAGTGAGTCCTGGCTTGGAGGAAATTCAAACTGAAGGAGTTCATTCACCACACAGGTCAGAAACGTATCCCAGCCAAGAAAGAAAGAGACAAATGCTGCGATGACAAAAATCTGTTTTGGCTTATGTGCAATTTCTTTTAATTCACTTTCTCACAAACAAGTATTGCTGATTGCAAAGTACTTACGCACTGGGACTCTTTACTTGCTTTTCTTTCTTTAATAGAAAGAAAAAAAATATTAAGTGAGTGGAATGGTGAAAACCTCAATATGTTTTTTGTTGAATTCACTTAAATGCTTAAGATAAAAAAGATGTAATTTGATGTTAGATCTAGTATTAGAAAATACAAAAAAAGTTCTGTTCGAGAAAGATTTTGAGGAAAACATTTCATGAAGAGTGAAAGAAAGATAAGAAAACACCTTTTTCTTATATATATAAGGTGATCCTTTCCCATAGTCTCTGAGCTTCTCAATTATTCAGCTTTTAATAAAACCCACTGAAAATTATACAACTTACACTCCCAATGACTTGGATTTCACTAGCTGACATCTGTTGTTAGTAACAGATGCAATAAAAGTACCTGTGCCAAGAAAGTCAGACCCTTATGTTTATTGTAATAAAGCAGAAGGATTTACAATTTAGTGTAAAAAAATTTATGGTTCACTATAATTCTTAAATTCAAAGTGTTTTTAGCTTTGAGACAGAAGCAATAAAAGTGAAGAGATGACCTATTATTAGTATTTTTCCTAAGTAGATTTCTGAAGTGCTGGGCCTGAGCTGTGGGCCCCAAGCTGGAGTTGACCTGTGAATGAGTCACAACCTAGCAGAATGTTCTGTTTTTCTTATGGGCTTCATGTTCCAGAGGCAGAACCTGGCCCACCTGTGTCTTTGTGGCTCTGCCCTCACCCAGGTGGTCATGGTTGGGGTGGTGGGCAAGGCCAGGATTATATTAACCAGGAGCCAATCACTTGGAAGAGTTTCCTGTTGGGTGTGGCTTCTGCTGGGGCTGGCTGCATCTTGCTGAGCTCTCTTGGTGGTGTCCTTCCATGTGAAGGGCCACTGAGGGAGCTATGTCTGTCTGTCCGTGGTGTCCAGCAGGTGATGTTGGCACTACAGTAGGCAGCTATGGTAGGACTGTCTGAGAGAAGACTTCTGAGGGGATGTTGCTGAGTTTGGTGTCGGCCTGTGTGATCAGGCAACTGATGGCAGCTTAAAATGATGATGGCTGAACCAGCACAACAATTTCAAAGAACATTCCAAAGGTGCTGTCGATTTTAGAGATGCCCAATAATTATCTTCTGGAATGATTTTTTGATGGAAAAAGATCTTTTGTTAAATCATAGTTTTTCTGTTCTTTGTGAGGAAAACAGAAATTATAATCCCCATATACTCACCAAAAAAAGTTCTGTAATTTTAGTATTCACGTTGAACATGAAAGTAGATGACAGTCTTCTGACCTCCGCTCAAATGCTCAGGCAAAACTGATCTCAGAGAGGGCTTGGATCTGTCGGATCTACATAGTAAAATTATTTTTACCGCTAGCTTGTTTTACTTATTTAAAGTATTCCAACTCTGTGGTTTAGTCTATTTCTGTAGAAATCTCTTTTGAGGGAGATGTTTTATTTTTGCATGTTTAAACATAATATATATAATACCAATCTAACATTTAGAGAAGTTATGGTACTGTCATGATATCTTCTTTATAGAAACCTAGTCTAATAGAAAACATAGAGCTGTTTACTGTCTAAGGAGATGTTACACTAACTTTTTAAAAATCTACCCTATTTAAAAAAATTGCAAAAGGACATATTTGCACAAACAGTGCAAAAAAAATGCATTGATGCTCCTAGTCAAAAGCCATCATCTCAGAGAAGTCAGGTCTCACAAGACATAAGTGGTGGTCTGAAGCTGTGTGTTTGTTCCTGGAGAGATGAAAACTTTGCACGGTGGTGGGTGTGGTGGTTGTTTTCTGCAGAACAGCAGAATTGCTGGTTTGCTCGAGCATTAACTCTCCAGACCTGGTGGATTAAATGACTCCAAATGTCACTCTGAGCAGCTAAAGTCCACTGTCAAGAGAAAAACATGAGTGCAGGGTTCAATTTATAATCATGGAAAGTGTTAGAATTGACTTACAGGAGGGCTTGCCAGCTCCCTTTATTATTTATTGCCAGATACAATATTGGACAAGGGCTTAGCCCGAGTATGATCTCTAAACTAAAGCGAGAAAATTACTGAATTAAAATTGCACTTATTTACCTCAGTAAATAAGGTATCTCCTCCTGGTGCTTGAGTCATCTCCTTTATAGTGTTGACAACACAATGGGTTTCTGACAAACTTTTCTTGAAAAGCAGCCTGACTGTTGGCAGTTTATTCTTTCCATGGGCAGATCAGCAATCAGCAAAGTCCTGATAGCAGGCTTTTACTGGAGATAGCAATGAGGGAGGGCGTGATGTCTTTTCATCTCAGCCTGACTAAAAGCCTGCTTGGTTTTACGTATAAAGAAAGCACCACTTCAGACTGGAAAGTGACCGATAGTGTGAGGTCAGGTTGGGAAAATATATTAGGGGTATTCTCTGACTCTAGATGCAACTTCAGAGTCTTCTAAAAAGGGAGGTATTTTGCTGCTGAAAGAAGTCATATGTCTGCTCTTTTAGTTTGTCTTTCACCTCTAGATGGGCCAAGATGATATTCCTGCTTCTCTTTTTCTTCTAGATGTGAGATTTACCAGGACATGGTCCAGCAGCCTTTCTTTGTCATTCACGTCATGACCCTGGCTGGCCCCAGGAGTCCTGGGGCACCACAGGGGTGTGGGATGGGACTGGGATAGGCTCCAACATGTGCTTTATTCCAAGTGGTCATGGCACCAGTGCTTGTAGCACTGGAATATACTAGCTGTAAGCTAGCTTCGGTATGTCTATACTGCCACCACCTATGTTGGAGAGAACGTGGTGGTTGTCAAATGTTCATCTAAGACATGATTTCTGTCCATCATAGCAATCTATGGAGAGAGCAAAATAACAGTGTACAGAAGAATCTAGGAGACGGCATGGGACTGTACAAAGCCACAGAAAAGGGAATTTGAGTATTAAGGGAGTGAAAGAGCGTGTATGGGTTTGAGAAGAGAAATTGGTGAGGGAAGATCTTAAACTTGATTTCACAGGCTTGCCAGATAAAATCCCGCTGTACTTCAGGGCTCCAGGGGCTCTTGGACCCTCATGCTTAGCGGGCCAACCTACAACTGTTATTCAGGTTCTTTTGGGGAAGTAAGTTGCAGTCATCCTGAAAGCAGTGTGGTATCAGCAGGAAATCTGGGCTTTGTACTGCAGTCACAATTAATGTACTCTCTACTGCAATCATTCTACACTTAATGATGCATTTAGTGGCGATGGAAGTGGGAAGCTACACAATATTCTTACCATTGTTATAATTTGCACATTTTAGATGTCAAGGAAAGGTGGGGTCATAATGTACATCATTTTGAGGAAAAAAAAATTAATTAGTTGGGGTAGAAAGCCATAAGAAAAGAAAAAGATAATGAGGTTAGTGGAAATTATAAGTACTTTTTCTCTGTACCGAACATGAGAGTGCTGAATTAAGAAAATGTCATTTAGAAGGTTCCTCTGTTAATTAGAAATGCCCTCCTTGCCTCTGTACAGTAGTATTCCCTCTGAGATTTCTGTGTCACCAGGCAAGGCTTTTAGGAAGTCATTGTGACATGCAAATAGCCCACGCTAAATTAAATTGATTAATACATGATATGAATATTTTCAGCTGCTTAGTTTTGGCTGACAGCAAGTTTTAATGGACATCTAATCGGTAGAGAAAGAAAAACCAAACATCTGAGAAGGCTGAATCATTGGGGAAGGTATGACACAAAACTTTTATTCAAGTGAAGGAGATGTCACCAGTTTCCATGGGATAAGTATCTTGCTCAATATACTCCTTCCTGCAGCACAAGGCTAAACCAGCCCTCATTCAACTTATGAATCTCCCTGATGGAGGGTTCAGACAGGAAAGTTTGGACATAAGGATTAATTTTTATTCCAAATTATTATTCTGTACAGTTCAGGATTGCTAGGTTCAGGACTTTGATTCAGTGGCCCTTGGTTGACATGAAAAGCATTTCTGTCATCTTGTATTTTCTTCATGGAGACAGGCAATGTGGATGAGGGCAGCTAAAAATGAAATATAGTCATCAAATAATTTGGACTTGCAGCATTGACTCACTTTTCATTCCTGCCCTGGAACACCAAAAGACATTAGCTCACTTTTTGGCATGGGAAAAAGTGAAATGAAGGACTGAGACAGACTGAAAACATTAGCTTGAGCAGGTGCAAGGAGAGTAGGTGGAAATATCATTCAGCTGTTGAATACTGGGTCACACAGTTTGGATTTTGTTTTTGTATTTTCCCTGAAAGCCTGGATTTTGGAGGGTCAGAATGTTTTCAAGGGCCATCAAATTTCAATCGATAAGGAACAGAACAAGCTAAAGTAAATAAAACCACAAACTTGTCCCAGTTCTCTTCCACAACTTAACCCCAATCCAAGCTAAAATGCTGAGGTTGAAAAAATTCTGTTAATGAGTTTTGTTTGCCCTTTTGGACCTCTTTCAGACTTCAAGATTCTTCTCGCAATACTGTTAAGGAATACCATCAGGCTTTTTTTGAATTGAAAAAATAAAAAGTGCTGAAAGGCTAAAGGAAGGTAACATAGCTAAAACTGTCCACCTTAATCCTGTACTCCCAGCTAGAAGCTGAGGATGCAGAGAGCAGAACCATCGGCAGCAGGTTTTTGTACAATAGGTATAAGAGTTAGATGTGCCTTTGTTGTAAAGCAGACAGAAGAGAGTGAATTTCACCTTAGAACAGCAACAATGAAATAGGGCTAGTTTTATTTCTGCATCAATTCCATGCAAGAGAGAAAGAAAGCAGAGTGTGGTGAGTGAGATGAAAACATGATGTGCAGAGTGTCTCTTGAGTCTTCAGTGGGATGCACTTGGGGAAGCTGAGGTTTCTCCTGTGTAGGACAAATTCTCTTTGCATTTATAATCTAAACAAATCCATTTTCTGTGGAGTCTGGAGCACCTTAGTTTCTAGCAGTTCTCTCCTGATTGCTGGTCTTTGCTGAAGGGATAAAGAAAGGAGCAGACAGCTGCCAGTCCTTCAAGGCCCCTGTACTAATGCCAAACTCATTCCCTAAATAAAGAAGCGTATTCCCTGATTTTGTGATTTTTCTCAAGGAGACTACTAAAAGAGTGGTAGGAAAAGCTAGAAGTAAGGAAAAGAGCTCTGTTTGGCCCTAACACACATTTCCCCCTGTTGTTTGCATTGAAGTTGCCTTGATGTTTCTCTTCTCTGCCTTTGGCAGGCAGGCAAGAGTTTTCATTTTGATCTGTCAAGAAGCTGTATGGAGAGATGGGCTATACTTATTCGGCCCCAATTTGGGGTTACTCATGTTTACATGCTTCTGGATGGTTTAGAGCACATAAATGGCACATTCATGTCTATTTACAAGAGACTATCTAGAGAACTTGTCCTTTCTCCGAATATCCACCTCCTGCTTATTTTTCCCTGCAAAGCAACGCATTATACCTTAAAAGAAAAAGAGGAACATTTCCTAGAAATACTTGCATAGTTATTACAAGACACAGATAAGTTTCATTTTTCATGTGAGTCTGCCTCCACCACCTACTATCCAATATTGTATACTGCACCTGAATAAGGTAGGGTGATGACATATTTATAAAGCAACATTCTGCTATATTTGCTGGCATAAAGAAATCCAGATGCCAAGTGGAATAACAGGATTCTGCTAAAGAAACATAGAATCATGGAATGGTGCTTCAGACACTCCCCACTGTTGTGCTGGTTCAGCCATCATCATTTTAAGCTGCCATCAGTTGCCTGATCACAGAGACCAATGCTGAACTGAGCAACATCCCCTCAGAAGTCTTCTCTCAGGTAGTCCTGCCATGAGTTCCTGTGGGCCCGGCTCTTTCACTGCCCACTGTGGTGCCAGCATCACCTGCTGGACACAACAGACAGACACGACTCCCTCAGTGGTGCTTCACATGGAAGGACACCACCAAGAGAGCTCAGCAAGATGCAGCCAGCCCCAACAGAAGCCACACCCAACAGGAAACTCTTCCAAGTGATTGGCTCCTGGTTAATATAATCCTGGCCTCATCCACCACCCCAACCATGACCACCTGGGTGAGGACGGAGCCACAGGTGGGCCAGTTTCTACCTCTGAAACATGAAGCCCATAGGAAAACCAAAACATTCTGCTAGGTTGTGACTCATTCACAGGTCAACTCCAACTTGGGGCCCACAAGTCAGGCCCCAACACTTCACCAACAAACCTAAGGAAATGAGGAAATTTCCCCATTGATCTCAACAGGACATATTTACCCTGGTGATGTCTCAGCAGGAGAGCACTTAGTTGAGACTGATTCTAGCTGAGGAGGAAATGTGCACCCTAGCAGCCATCCCGCTGTCCCTTGACACATTGCCCGTGTGTTGTGGTGTCTTTTTGGGATAATGCCCTCTTTGCACCACTGTTCACTTCTCTCCCATCTCCCAGCACCTTGCTGGCTCTGGCTGTTGCCCAGGATACAGTCACATTTAGGTGTAGTACAAGATTGGGACCTACAGTCTTTTCACTCTCCTGTAGTAATTCAAGCTCCTTTGGTACTGAATACAGATATCTTTTCACCTTTTTATTGTGTCTCAACATCCAGGGCAACTTCATTCTCCTGTCTGCCTTAGAGGAGTTCAGTTCATTACGAAATAGAAGGAACATGCTGAAAATCAAGCTCTTTTATTCATTTTTTCTGCCATGCTAGAATTTGTGTTCTATGTAATCCAGTGACATAAGAGCTAGTTCTTTGCTTCTTAAAAGCATTGTGAAGATAATGAATATTCGTTTTCTTTTTATTCCTATCATTGAATGAATTGTAAACAAAATTCAGAAGTATCCATCCTGTAATGAACATTTACCTCTGAAAATTAACTACATCTCTTCCCCCAGTTCATCAGTAGATGGTGGTAAAGAGTTCTTGCTCATCTGAGTTTCAGACCCCAAGGGCTACACAAATATGACAATAACAACAACTGATGGGTAATATCTTGCCATCTGCTGCATTCCTTAGCTTCAGCTGCTCTATTTGTGTGTGAATGAACCTGTTGCAACTTCTAGTTGCCTTTCCACATGAAAACCTTTGTAAGATCACAGAATCATGTGCATTGTGGGCATTGTTTCCTTTTTCCGGGTAGCCCTTATCTTCCAAAGGTCTCCAGACCTTAATTTCTCTGACTGAACCCAGGGAGTGCACCTGTCTGCAACTGTCTAGGTACTTCTTTTCATCAACTTGCCTTTGTTATTATTTACTCTGCACCTGAGTTATTTAACTATGAGGCATATGGGAGTATGATGTTATGAACCATGTGGCAAAACACGACTATATTGCAAGTTGCATTACTCTATAATTAGGAAATAAAATGAAAACTATTTGTCTGTACATGAAACCAATATAAAATTATACAGAGTCTCCTGCATGGAAGATCTTATGAGAGAAATAATTATTTCTTGAAATTACAAGCACTGCACTTGTATTCTCAACAGCATATTAACAGCAGAGACTGGTCTTTCATTATTACAATTTCCTGCTACTGTAAAATCACTAATCCTAACATCTTAATCTGGGATTAGAATCCAGATTGTATTTTTTCATGGCCAAAAATGCATTTCAACTTTGTATCAGCAATATGCTAATAACCAGACCAAATTAGCACTTTAAGCTTTACTTGTAGCAGACCACAACAAGTGTCTACAGTCTATCCCTTAGCAACACAGCTTGGGAGATACATAGAATTGTGGGTGCCTTTAGTATTGGCAAGAATATTAAAAAAGTATGGTGAAAATATATGGGGTAAACAATAGTGTCACTCCTAAAACTAAATCTGCTTCCTAGTTTTACCTCCAGTCTGAATTGTAAGCTAACATCTGTGACAAGGAGACTAGTGAATGCTAGTTTTATTTCCAATGTGTTCTTTTCTTTTTTTTTCCCCACCACCACTTCATGGCCATCAAAATGTCCTTTCAATTACAGTGGGGAAGCACAGCTTCCTCAATCATTCAAAACCAGTCTTGGGAGTGAAAGTCAAAGTCATTTTGCCTCAAAGAGAAATACCAACAGTGAGGATTGATCTATGTTGAAATACACATTAATAGCTTTTAAATGCTATTCTCAGGGATAACACTCAAATTATTTTTAAATACTTAAAAGGAATTGAGGTATATCACTGTGTACAGCTATTGTGCTAGTTCAGCCATAATCATTTTATGCTGCCATCAGTGGCCTGATCACACAGGCCAACGCTGAATTCAGCAACATCCCCTTGGAAGTCTGGGTGAGGGTGGAACCACAAAGACACAGGTGGGCCAGGTTCTGCCTCTGGAACATGAAGCCAATAAGAAAAACAAAACATTCTGTTAGGTTGTGACTCATCCACAGGTCAACTCCAACTTGGGGCCCACAGTTCAAGCCCCAGCACTTCAGCAGCTGATAATTGCAGAAAGCCTGGCTGCAGAGAGGGAAGCAAAGATGGTGTTTAACTATACAGAAAACAGGGCAGGAAGTAATGAGGAAGAGCCAATAAAAGAGAGATATTTAAGTATGCAATCAAACATCTGTCACTGAGCAAAACCTCAAAGCAGAGGTTCTGGATACAGAGATCTGGAAGGCTCCATCCACTTAGTGTGGATGGGCAGCAGACAGTGGGAGGCTTTTATAAAACAATGAATAGTAAAAAGGTCAGTCATACAACAAGGAGACTTTCAATTAAGCTAAAAGGCAATGATTAAAATCTTAGAAAAGAAAACCTGATTAATGCATAATTAACCTGAAACATATTGTCACAACATTTCACCAGTACTTAGCAGCTTAGAGGAGTGTAAAAAGAAGCCCAGGTACTAGTTAGACATTAGAAATGTTAACTGGATGCCCAACATGGCATACATAATGCACTAAGTCTTTAATTATATGTCCATAGTTAATTTTTGCACAGAATCCTTGCCTTAAGCACAGAGAAGATGGACCCAGGCAGAGAAATAACTGTGCTTGTATGGGTAGTCCAAAACCTACCCACTGCTTGATGTTTAAGGATTTGGCTTTGCCACCACAAGGATGTTCTTTTAGTTTATAATTGATGTAGTGCAGCAACACTCACACTAAATATTTACACTCAAAGTCCTAGATGTTATACTCTGAGGGAGCATTGTATTATTGACACCAACACTGTGACAACCCATGTGGATCAAATGGTATCTCTTGTACTCAATTTACTCATAAAAAGCCTTGCATTTTTTGCAGAAAAGGACATGGGGTCTGGGCAGGCAGCAAGCTGAACATGAAGGAATAATGTACCCCTGCAGCAAAGCAAGCAACCAGGCCTCAGGTCACATCTGCAAGCCTTTAGGCAGCAGATAAAGGGAAGCAATCATCCCACTCTACTCAACATGTGTTAGTCCTCTCAGTTGAAAAGAAACGTTGAACCAGAGATGGTCCAGTGGAGGCTCACTGATTAGATGGTTGGGGAACTTGACACATGAAGAAAGGCTGCAGATTGGTTTTGCTGGGGGAAAAAAAAAAAAGAAATTGGTTTTGCTAGGGGGACCTAATCAGGGTCTTCCAGTACATAGGAGGTAGTTGTAAGGAACTGGAGGTGATCTCTATGCAGGGATGCATGGTGACAGGACAAGAAGCAGTGGGCGCAAGTTGCTTCAGGGGAAATTTTGTCTGGATATGAGAAAAAAATTCTTCACTGAGCAAGCATTTAGTATTGGGATATATTGTCCAGAGAATTAGGGGAAGTATTCAAGACCTAGAATGATAAGGCCCTGGATAACCTGACCTAAGGCCCTGCTTAGAAGGTTCATCTAGATAACCTCCACTTCCAAATGAGAGTTTTCTCCAATTCACTCTCTCTCACTGCCCAGTCCTAGAGGAGAGACAGCAGCTTCCTGCTCAGCTTCTCCCATGATTCATGCATGAGGAAAGAGTCACACTGTTGGAGAATGCTTGTGGAAAGAGTTAGGCAGCAGAAATACAAGAGGAAAGTGTCATTTACTGCCTCTACCCACCCACCTGATAAAATGGATATAAGCCTAACCTAAGGAATTTGTCCTGTCTCTGCTCCCTAAATGTTCTGAAAACTATTCTGTCTCCTGCTATGACCTTCACTATGGCAGTGGCTGTCAAGTGATTGCCCTAATAAGCATAGCCATCTCTCCAAATGAAAGAATATGTTAAACCATGAAAAATAAACATAATTCCAAACCTGCATCTTCCAGCAGCAGTATATTACATCATGTCTTAACATAATGGATTTGTTAGTATCGCCTCGGTTTGAAAAGTGCAGCAGGCATTGCTAAGGTGAATTACGAGAGGTTAACAATGAGAAGTAAGCATTGTGTGCTGAGCTGATGACTCATGCGGAGCCCTTCAAGAGATGCACATATTAAAAACAGCTGGAAAATATCAGACAACACAGCAAATACACCATTGCTTTCTTAACCTCTTATGCTGTAAATAAACTTGAAAATATAGTAGTGATTATATCTAACTTTGGAAGCAATGGTGTAAAATACTGCAGCACAACAGTTACAGTGTGGTTTTTTATTTATCTCACTGACAGCCATCAGACCCTTCAATTTCTTAATGACAAATAAGCTCAGTGAGGACAGATATGCAAACTGCAATACAACTGATATATATGGAGTGGGAAAGAACTCGGTTATGTGCATGTAGTCATATCCCCATGCTGGCTGATACATACTTCACTAAAACTATTTCTGTGCCTGATTTATGAGGCATGCAGTAGGTTTCTGATCTGTCAGCACCTGCAATGCTGGCTTAGCTTTAAAAATATACCATGTCCCTGGACTGTCCATGAAGTTCACAGGAGAATTGGAGATGAACAGAATGTACGTTCCTCATGCATTACACTATGAATTGAAAAATGAGAAGAGAACAGTTTAACAAGCATTTATTTGAGTTGAAAGGTAAAACGTCAATGTATTCCCTCTTCAAATATGTCTCTAAAATGAGAGTTTAAACTTGAGAATGACATATCATGGTAAAAAGGTCCCAATTAATCTTTAAGAAATGCCAATTGGCTAGATATGAAATTAAATGTAACAAAAAAAATCAGCTCTGAGAGCAAATAATTTTTATTGATCCATGGCTATTCAATTCTGACACACGATGCCAAAGAAAGTACCTAAGGCCCAGTTACTAATACTGTAGTCAGAGACAAACTACAAAGCGACAGAGTAAGAACAAATTTCCCCATGTACAGGTGGTAAAGTAAGCAGCTTTTGTGACTCACCCAAAGTCAGGGAGAGAATAATCTGAAAAGCTAGGACTGCAATGCAAGAACTTCTGGCTTCCAGTCCCACCCTTGGACCACATGCAGGTTTATTTTGAATAAAGTTTGAGGGCTCTTATGGACACTTGATGCATGCAGTTTACCAGACTATAAAGTCACAGAAGTGCATATCTGAGTTTTCCCTGCTTAGGACCAGCAGACACAAGAAATGCATCCCTGAATTAAAAAAACAGATGGTGAGAATATGGAACAAATATTGCCTAGATTGACTAGTAATGTAGATACTTGCTTCCAGAGATATCACTGGATAGAGAAATGTGTTCCAAATCATAAGTGAACTGTGTCAGGTTGCTAAAAAAACCAAGAAAGCAAATAACAATGTCTTTCCCCTTCCAAACACAAGAGGCCCCAGAGCCAAGAGCATGAAATGTATACTAGAGTACATTCGATAGTCATTTCCTTTTCCTAGATACTTGTAATTTCTTGTGATTCAATGTACAGATGGACCACTGTGAATCTTACTTTCCGTTGTTAACTGTAGTAGTTCCCCTTCATGGACCTTTTCTGTGGCATATCATTCTTTGTTATTTTCTGGCCTTAACTTTCAACCCTACAAATACTCTTCTAGACTTAGACTCTATTTTACTCCCTTCTTACTTTGTTCTAAACTGCTTCAAATTTACTCAAAGCCCTCCCAGAGCTGTATCAGTACTTTCACATTCAGGGGAGAATCACACATGACGGCTACTCCTATACCAACAAATAAATCAGTTGGATACAAAGCAGCATCCCTGAAACCAAATGAACCACTATGGTTCACTTCTACAAAGCTATATTCTCCTATCTTCACTCTACAAACAGCAGAAGGAATTCAATAGAAAGGGCTTGGATGATGAGCCATTATGTAGTTGTTATTTTATATACATATATATATATCTTGAGTTATCTTGTAGTTATCACAACTTTTCTCCTGCCACAAGCCTATTCACCTACCACCTACCTACTGTGCTGCTGTCTTTCCTACATTTGGTGGGTGGGCACTTTCACTACAGAGTAGGGAAAAATCATTTGATATAAGCCAATAAGGCATTACCATACCATGATGTTCACCACCTATGACCAAAGAAGCCCTTTCAGACATTGCAAACAATGGATAAACTTTAATCACATGAAAAACTCCACTGAAGCTAACCCATGAAACTAATGATCTCCTGGTGTGTTATGAAGTGCACTCTAGGACTTCATTATTATATCCAGTCTCTATTTACTAATGGATTATGTTGTCTCTGGTACTTTACTCTCCATTATTCTCAATGAACACAGTGGAGCTATTTGGGATTTAGGTATCACTTCTCTTTCATTTCAGATCCCTTTTTCTTCTCCTCAACCCATGTACATTAGTTTGTGGTTTAGAATACAAGTGACAGTCAACAAAAATATGACCTTTTTATGTGTGCAAATACTCATGCTATATAAAGTTAGTCATGTGAGATTACAGAAGCATGAAATCACCCAATCAACAAGGAAACGAGGATTAAAGAAAATATTTGTGAAATGCAAGGACAAACTTGCCCATTTGATCAAAACCAACATAGGATAGTTAAAGAACACACAGAGGTGCCAGGACATCCTTGATTAATGCTTGCCCTGAAGTTCTTACATAGGAGGTGGTTCTTCTCATCTCCTGTAGTCAAAACCCCCACAGAAAACAACTTAGCATTCTTTGAATTACCTCTCTGCTGGAGGTCCCAAATGAAGCTGGAAACCATTACATTAGTTGTGCATAATGAGACTCAGTTTCTGCACAGAATTGTTTACTGTATAAACAGGACAAATGGAAGTTAACATTATTGCTTTTATTGACAGAAAGGGATAATGGGCACAGAGTCTTGATTTCCTAAGAAGTCTGTACTGTTCCTACCCTTTATCATGTATGCAAAGTGAAACTCAATCATCCATCTTAACCCACTACCTTAATCACCTATCTTTGAAGAGCAGGGTGGTGGACATTTGATCTTACTTAGCACAGGTGTAAATCTGTCCGGGTGCTAACTAGGTTTGGGTTCAGTTTGACTCAGGGGTGTATGCACTTGAACAAACCCCTAACTCCACGTTAGTCTCACTTCAGAACCAGTGACCTAGATTTTCTAGGGTTGGCCATTGCTTTTCATTCTCATCTGAAGACTCATTTTAGAACAAAAGAAAAAAATTATTATCTAGTCTCCGTAAAATGAAGATTTTTTAATCTGAGCATGCAGAAATAGTAACACAGCATTACTCAGCATTACTATTTACTTTGAAAAAATGCCTGTGGCTCAGCAGCTGATGGTCAGCAGACCCTGTTAATGAGGCTAGTCAGCATCCCTCAAGACTCCTTTTTGTTTTACATAACCATTCCCTGATGGAACCTCTGCCATTTTAGAGGAAAGTGGGAACTTCAAAGAGCATAAGTGTATGCAATGTCAAAGGCTCTAGTTCAGCAGTATCCACAGTGGGTCTGTGTTAGAGCTTGGTCCTGACAGGACCCATTTACGGGCTTCAGTGTGTGCATAGGTCTGCATTTTCGGCATGCCACCCGCTTTACCACTTTACCAGATCTGCTGAGTTCCTGATACATGTTGGGATGAGACCTGGGCATGCACCATGCTCTCAGGTGTCATTAACGGAGGTATGACCTTGGTGGGAGCTCACAGGCAATACAGGAAAGAGAGCAGCACACTGGGGTGCTCAAGGATAAGTGCCATTGTGAGCAAGGAGAGCAAAGCATTCCTATTACTCAGCACAATGAACAAAATAGACAAATTTATTAAAAAAACTGTGCCTGGCAAGCTGTGAAAGCAAACATAAATCCCACTTAACTTGCACTTAATTTCTTTTGTAATTGCAATCCTTAGCTAGGGAAAGAATTCCTATAAACTGAAGTATTTCGGTGTGAACAGGAGCAGAATCTGTATGTTCGTGTCTGCAGTTGACTGGATAGTTCTGCTTTTTTCTGCACTACAAAATGGCTGTGTAAATCCACTTTTGCACTGAAAGCTGAGAGAGTAACTTCATCTGCTACATGCTTGCCAAAGTTCAGGCAACCTCCTGCTAAGTAATCTTTCCCAGGTAGGCGAATTTTTATAGTTCTTTAATGCTTCATCAGGTATTAATCATAACGTTTTACTGTCTGAATAACAAGCCTATCTCCCTCAAGACAGTTTTGGTTCACATCCAGAATCCTGTTCCAGAATAGACAATATACTTCGATAACAGTGACCACATTTCACCCTGTGCCCGAAGAATTTCCAGACTCATAGACTGAATAAGAAGTACATTTGTTCGTTGCTGCCTTTGATATTACTGAAGCGCCTACATTTTATTTCCCAGGATACTGTTGTTGAAGAAATCAGTAACTCCTGAGAGTAATAATCTGTTTCCCCCCCTCTCATTCTTGTGTAAAAATGTAGCTTGATTAAGGCTAAAGGATAGCAGTGGGGTGCATGCAGGGTGAAAATCAATACCTCACTCATGTGATCCAGAACTGGACCAATGCAGAAAGCTGTATATCCACAGTAACAGGCAAATTTGTCTTTTCTCTGTTCCATAAGAATGGGAACAAAGTATGCTCTCTCCTTCCACATGATGGACTCTGAACTTATTCAAAGCCAGACTCTAAGCCAATATTTTGAACAAGTCTCTTAAATGACTTAGAAACTAAGACTTCATTTTCAGAGCAGTTTTCTGAACACCTGTTTTCTAAGTAATTGTTCCTTCTGAAAATGAGACTTAAGCTCCTAAAATGCAGGGTTAGTTCTAAAAACTTTGCTCCCTCTCCATTATGCTTTTACAACACTCAGCTGATGAAGCACCACTCCCTGAATTTTCCAGTCTCGGGTTTTGATTTGTCACTGGAAGAGCTGTTATGCATTGTATAAGGTCATAACAAATTTTTCTGTCAAAAAGTCTTTAAGGTAGCTCTTCTTGTCTGTGCTTTTACCTGTTAAAAACCCCATAATCTTATAATAGTATGCTTTAGTCAATGGTTCTGAGACAAAAACCAACCATCTCTTTCATCCCTCCAATGGCAATTTTTCACCATTTAGTTTCGGAATGTTTTATGAAGGAAATAAGAACACTGAGTGCTTAGCCTCAAAATTGTTGTGACATTAGATTTGCGGGTTTAAGTTCAAAGCCTCTCTGTTATATGCCCTTTCCACACGTGGATTATGGTGCAGCACTCAAGTACAGATGCCAAGATGTTCCTCTGGTGACTGTAGGGCAACTGTCTGGGAATGTGCTTCAAGAAGTCACTGTAGGGTTTAAAGGATGTTGCAGCTAAGTATATGGAGTAGCTGCTCTGAAACTGAACATCCCAGTGCCACAGAGACAGCTCATGGCTAAAGGTCTTGGGGCCCCAATGAGTACTTAATGTTTTCTGAAGACAACCCCACACATGGGTTTCTGCCTTAGTAATGTCAGGAGCATGGCCACTGCCTGGGACACAGCCTGAGCCATTGCTATTAGTCATTGCCTGCTGTATTTTTCCATGCATCATGGGTAGGAAAAAATCCTTCATCTTGTGAATGGTGGATGAGAGAGGTGATAAGCATAGAATGAATTAATTCTGACCCCACGTACCTACTGTGTTGACTTGCCTTTTATACAGAAAAAGTCAAGTTAAGAAAAAGGCTGATGTCATGGCATTAGAGATGGAGGAGTGTGGGGTGGTGCATCACTGCCAAACTGAGAGGGAAAGCTGGAGGACTCTAGCTCTGAAAAACAGTCTTCAGCAGCCTTGATATTCTAGAGGTACAAGACACTTCTCTCAAGTCCTTTAGATGACACACTGGACACTGCAGATTTCAATGCAGCTTGTCCAGGAGTTGCTGTTCTGGACCAGGTGATGTGCTGTGACCATGCTGTGGTTCTACTGAACCTACATGGAGATTTAGGAAAACTGCCCAGAGAAGCAAAAGTTGTCTAGTTTAACCCCAGGTTAATATAATTCACATGAATTCTTCAGCAATATTAGCTTCTGGCCTTTATGTTAGTAGGATTTTTAGATGAAAGTAGAGTGCTAAGCTCACAGCAGTCCTTCAGATATTTTTCAAGTGACTTGCCAAATATCTGATCTCATCAAAGGCATTTGTACAAGGTATGCTCTGAAACTGAGATTGCATCCAGGGCCTCCAGCCAGAGGGTCTTGTGCACTTTCAGAGCTTGAAGAGAATCTGGTCCTATCATGCAGGCAGAGCTATGAAGATAAGCCAGGCTACAGGAGACCAAAGAGACTGTTTATATTTTAACCTTAGTTTTTCTTGTCAGAGTGAATTATTTTTTCTTTCTGCTTCTACTGTTCTGACAGAAACTGGATAGCTGCAGCCCATCAGCAGTTATAGCCTTTTTTCTTTAAGCCATGGTCACGTATTAAGAAATGTGTTTTTTAATGGATGACTCCCCTGTCGTTATGCAGACTACCTTTCCATCTGTTTGCAATCTCAAATCATTGCAGTGGCAGAAAAAGCATGGCAACAGCTGCCTTTTGAAATCCACAAAGTCCCATCATTATTTTGCACTTAGTCTTGGCTAAAGAACTTACCTGAGTCTGTTACAGGTTGACTCCAAGGGGAAAACCTGTCCATGGCAAATAAAAAAATGCTGTTTGCTCTTCTTATCAATCTTGTCTTACCTGGCTGCTGTCTCTTCAACTTCTGTTACTTCTCATTTCTGCTGCCCTGTTTGACTACTGATTTTGCTTGTGCAATTATGGTAGTGTAATTACGTGGTTCAGTATTCTAAGGAGACAGCTCCTTTACACCATCAGCCTTGCAGCAACTTGTGTCTTTGTATCAGCAAAGATGGCTGTCTTTCCTGGAAGCCATTCACTAAAGATACAGATATTCATGACGTGTCAGTGAACTCATTACAAAAGCTACCTGTGTAATGGTAAGGGCAATTGACAAAGAAATAGAAAAAAAATTCAATTTTGAATTTTTCTTACATTTTTTTTTCTAGTTACTTATTGGAGATTTTCTATTTTTTCTGTTTGCTTTTTCATTTTTCCTTTATGTATCTTTTATCTTTGCAACATCATTTCTAACAATTTATGGCTGTTCAATAGCTTTGTCCTTCATTAACTTGTTTAGTGTTTCCTTGCATCGATGAAAAGCTTATCATCTTCTACATCCTGCAGATGGAGGTGTACAGATGGACAACATGCAGAGTGAAGAAAAAAAAAAACTTTTTTGTTTCTTTGCAGTGTCTCTCCCTTCCGTTTAATTTGCTGTCCATAGTTCTTTTACTGAAAGAGGCTGTAAATAATCTACCCTACCAAACCTTTCCATGCCAACAACAATTTTTACAGACCTTAGTGGTGTATCTCCTTCTTTTCCCTCACCCTGCACTTATCCTTGTCCAGACTGAACATTTTCAGCTTAGTCAGTCCCGGTACAGAAACAGTTTCTCACACAGATTGCACCTGAGGTGGTTCTCAGAAACTTCTCCAGCCTTATATAACCCTTGCAAGATGGGAATACCAGACCTGTATATAGCATTTGAAGCATGGGCAAATAACAGATTTACACACTAGCAAAGTAATGTTCTCTCCTTCATTCTCTATCCTTTTTCTAATAATTACTAATATTTCACTTGCTTTCTTCCCAGCTGAAGTGCATGAAGCTGATATTTTCACCATACTGTCACAATCCCGAGGTCTCACACCTGAATGGCAATGGTCAGCTCAGAGTCTGTCACATTATACATGCAAGTGGGATTGATTTCTATCTCGTGTCACTATATATTTACCTCCACTGAGTTTTGCCTGCTAGTCACCAAGTTCTGCGAGGAGTACACAAGGGACATAGTACAGGACTTTTCCTTTAGTACCCCAAATATCTTAGTATTACCAGTACTATAAATCTTATAAATATAAATATAAGATTATTTATAATTATTGGAAATATGAGTATTAAAAATTGTTAGTTCATTGCCTTTCCCAAATTGTTTACAAATAAGGTCTAATATGGGTAGAGGAGAGAGTACATGAAGCAGACAAAATAAAAGGAGGAGAAAGGTTTAGAGAAGCCCTCACATCCCTTCCTTTTGAACTAGAAGACCCCAACGCTCCTCTCCTAATGGCCTGGAAGCTGCCTGTCCTATATTACATTGTAGGGGAAAAAAAGTAATTACAATCTCACAAAACTCTCAGAAATTAGAAAATTAACTCCAGTGAAAACAGATTTCAAGGTCAGTGTGTCGTTTGGCCCATACATGTATTCAGAGATGAGGGAGGAAGAAGAGAACATCACAAAGACCTCAGTCTTCTCCACCTGCTGCAGGAGAATGGCCACTTCCAGCGCAGTTTCCCAGAATTATCCTAGAGGAGCCACCAAACATACCCATATTGGATATTCCTCAGAGAAAGAACTATTCATGGTATTTTCAGATCCAAATAAGATTTTTGCAGGTACTCTAATGCAAGTTTAATTGCTCAGGCCTCCTTCCCTCAAATGTACAGATGCCCAAACCACAGTTTTTCCCTACAGCATTGTCCTAATACCTTTATCTCCCTACGTGCCTGTGAGGTGAGGAAGTGCTATCACTCCGATTTACAGGGGAGAGATGAGACAGGAGAGGTTCAGCGACAAGGTCAGCTTTCAGTCTAGGGCTGGAAGAGGTGCTCGCATCATTGTCTTCAAAATCTTTAACTACTGAATTAGTATTAGGCCATTTTCCCTCTCTGGTCATGACTTCCCTCCACTAACTTTGTGGATACTCTTAAAGAAATCAGTCTCCAGGGTCAAAGATTCAGTATCTTTCTCTTTGCTCAATGAAAAGGAGGGAAATTGATCTTCAGACACTTTGGTTTAAAGAACAGTGAGTCCAAGGTGAGAAAGGAGCTTAAAGCTTCTGAACCAGTCCCACCCTGATCCTGTTCTTTGTTCATTTCTGTTCCCACATCCAACCCTTCACTCAGTTTCCGGACAAACCTATAGTCCTGTTACTCTGGTAAAACTCAATTCTTGCTGCTAACTATAGGCATAGTAGCACATACGCTGTAGGCCTAAAAGACAGCTTGAAATATTGATCAACAACAACAAAAAAATCCACAATGAAATTACTTATCTACCTAATATCTGCTTAGAAAAAAAAAAAGCTACTTCCCAGCAATGTTCTGCATGGATACATGCAAATAACTGCCAAAAGAGAATTTTGAAAGCTTCTAAGTCAAGCATACAAAAGTTAAGAAAGTATAGTTTGGGTTGTCTTACCTTGGCTTCTTTGTGCAAATACAGTGTGTAATTACACAGTCGTATCCCTATACGTTACACAAAAAATATTTTATGGTTGCAAGAGAACTTTCTTGGAGTCTCTGCAGTGAGGAACTTGCTGTGTCTGTGAAAACGAATGTACAAAGCAGAACAGCCACAATATTGTTGGCCATAAGAACAAGAGAAGCAGAAAATTCCCATCTTTAATATTGGATAGAAACTTCACTGAAGGTCTGTCCTTCAGTATCTTTTTGGGAGCTGGGCCTTGCTCTAAAAATCTTTTATCTCCCCCATCATCAGATGGACTATAACAGGATGATTAATCTTATTGTAGTAGCCTGTATATAACAAACATGACAACTTTTTTAGCACCAGGATCACTGCATTTTTCACATGGCTTCTTCAAAGTACTCTCCTAGGCTGAATTAAGGATGTTGAGATAACTAGACCATACAATTCTGTTTCTAAACTGTGTTTATTTTAGGTTTAATTATGACTCTGCATTGCCTTGATTTTAAACACTTGTTTATTAGATAACGGCAATTCTCCCAGAATATCTGCAGTTATTAAAATGTACTCCCAAAACACAATTCTAACTTAATGTAATTTTAATGTAGAGACTTATTTTGGTTTTAATAGTTAAACCTTTATGCATGAGCAATATAAAAAAGATATTTTAGAAAAAGAAATCTCAAGACAAATTTGCACCAAATTTTGGTGCTACAAATAAAAAGAAACATTGCCATACAAATTATTCAAAGATTCAAAGGTATGGAATACTATCTTTGCATCTTTGTGAGTTTAAGCTTAACTTTGGAGAATTTGGATTTGCAGATATGCTCAGAGTGAGTCACTGTGTTCTGGAAAAGCTGATGCAGATCTGTTTTCCTCTTAAAAACAGTTCTTATCAATGTCCCTGACTCCTACTCAGTGGGGAACTTGTCAAAACACCAGGTACACAGAGAGACTGCTCCTTTTTCATCCCACGCCTCACACTGACCTTTCACCCTCTTATCAACTTCTTGCTCCTTCCATCTTTATTCCCTTTGCCTTTTCAGCATCTCTGGAGATTCCCCTTTCTTGGTTTCCTTCCTGAATAGACTTGCCGAGAAAGACATTTGGTGAGAAATGCATTTTGCTTTTCTAATAGGATTAATGGTCAGTTCTTATCTTTTTTTGTCTGAATCTAAACATTTCTTCCCTAGAAGTGGCTGACAATTTACTTTCTCTTTCAGGATACCCTTACATAAAGTGATGTGTGTTCAAAATGGCAGTCTTTTCTGCTCTCACAGGGTGTCAGATCACCTCCATCTACCCTTAGCAAAGATGTCTTTTGCCAAAAATGCTACTGGCTTTCATCTGCAGAGGAAACATTTTATAGTTGAATAAACTGTTATCATAATGATTGTGTCTTTTTTTTCTTATACACATTCACAAAGATAATTAATTTCCCCAGGAATGTTAGTTTTCAATTTCTAGAACATTACATTCCAAAGTTAAAGGGCATAGTTGTCACATGCCAATAACTATTTCTTTAAGATTAGCTTTATGTATATATATTTGTATATATCTCCAGGTATTTTTAAAAATTGTATGAATCGGTACACTGAAGTCTCTCATTCAGCTGATTGCTAGCTGCATGGAGATCTCCTCTCTTCTTTTATTTTACTACATCCTTGCCTATATATATGTAAAAATTACTTCATTTCTGGGTTTTGGTTGTGGTCTTAGTTGTTTTTTGGGGGAAGGGGTCCTATTTAGGAAAGGGAGCTATGCAAATACATTTCTGTACTCTTTGAGATCTTTGTATGATGTGTTGTGAAAGCCTTGAACTTTTCTGGGACAACTGACCCATTTAAGAATGCTATTACAGCTTATTAAAGGAATGTGGAATCTTTCTGTGTTTGCAGGCATTTCCACTTTATCTGGTACAGCTTGTATGAGTTTATTTCCTTCTGGGTGGCTGGAAGACAATGTACAGGCTTTCACAGTCTTTTCAGTTAATAAGACTATGATGAGATAGACAAAGGAAAATCCCATTTTTCGAGATCTTTAACAGGCAGTCCAACCTAGACTAAACATTCTGTCTCTCACACACACACTGTTCTGTTCATATTTCAAGTTAAATTCCATTTTACTGAACTATATTACTGAATCCAGCAGGGATAGTAAAGAATTTTTCTTTGGCTAAGTGTACTCCATGAGTCTCTAGGGGCATAGACATTTAGGGAAGCAAAGAATTTCCTTAAATTGCTGCATATTGATATGTGAATCCTGACATTTGTGCAACCCTGTTGCAAATCATCTGTTTTCTCTCCACACCGGTAACTAGTTTTAGTCCTACCCTCTGGGGAATCCCCACAGAATTATATTGTTATTCCTCCAAGGAGATCTGGGACTTGAGCAAAAGTCACTTTTTTCTCTTGTCACAGTGCCATTACATACAAGAAGGAGAAATGTTGTCTGTCCATACCTGTACCATAGGACAACCTACCTGAGAGCTGCTGCTCTGCATGGATGCTGGTCACTCATAGCTCCTGTGTTACATCTGTGAGCAGCATGAAGCTGTCTCAGAAATCTGGGAGGTTTTCTTCAGAGGCACTGAATGATAAAGCAAATATACATGTCCTCTGTGTTTTAATTTCAAGTCCTTTGAAGGGTTCTAAAGCTCTTATGCTGGCACACAGGTTGGCTAGAAATGGCTGTATTTTGGCAATAAAAAAATGTCTCTCTGGGAAGATCTGGGAAGCTAAGCAAGAAGTCCTCTGGGAAGAAACTGGAAGGACAACCAGCCCCAAAGGGGAACTTGTTCCTCCATTTCTGTTCCTTTCCACTTCTTGCCAACTGAGATTCCTGCTGGATAAAGACAAATGCAAAACTCAGGAAAGGAGAAGTTGGATCTCAAGGCTGCATTCAGGTAAGACTGAGCTATCTTCCAGCAGTAAACACACTCCATAGGTGATATTAACACATTCCAGGCTCTCTCTGAGATGCTGGTTTAAGAGTAGCTGGGGACACCATAGGGCAGCAACAGGGTGCCTCAGTTTGGAAGAAGGTTCAGCTCTTTGAGCAAAAGCTATGTTGTACCTCTCCACCACAGGGCCATAAACCAGACCATGACTCATATTCATGAGTGCAGATATAGTTTCCAAATTCTCTGTGTGTGGTTTATATGCATCTGCTGCACTAGCAGCAGATGAGGTGATTTCTCACATATCAAGCTGACCAAGGACAACTGACAAACCTGACTTACACACCTTGAAGACAGGTCTCTCTGACCACATAAGAGAGTGTATTTTCTGTCAGAGCTAATAAGCCCTAGAAAGAAAATGAGGTTTTCTGCACAGACCTGGATACAATGTGATGCTCTGCTCAAAGTCCACTACAAATATCACAGAACTAATAAGATTTCTTAATAATCTCTTCTCATTGCTCAGTTTGTTAAATCTCAGTGATGCCTCCTCCTCCTAGCTAACTCAAGACCATGAGAGACGCTGCATCAGATTAAAAAAGAAAGATCCATTTTCCTCATCATCCTGCCTCCAGCAGCTGCTGATGGTAGATATCTATACAGAACATAAGGAAAGGTCATGGGAGCACTGAAGAAATAAAGTGACTCTCAGAATACTCTCCTAACTTCCACTCACCCCAGTGAGAATTAACACCCATCAGGAGTTTACTAACAGCTGTAACAGATGAGATGTAGTATATTTGACAAAAATATGTTAACAATAACTAAGTTGAATGTCTTAATTTTCAGATTTTAAATGTGATTTATTTCAAAAGTTGTACTTAGAGTTTTTTCTTTTCATTTGTATTTTACTGTGTCATTTTGATGTATCAACTGCACTGGTCATTATTGATTCAGAAGCTGACAATCCATTAGAGCCCAGGTAGTAATGATGAAATAGTAGAGGTATCTGATATTTTTATTGCTTAAAATATTTTTATTATCATATAATACATTTAATAGAACTCATTTTTAAAACAATATAGAGCTAGTTCAAAATGACAATGGAGCTGAAATTCAAACTAAATACATTGATTTAAAGAGATTTAAAATTAATTTTAGAGGAAGTGTGACAAATTGTTTCCATGAAAGAAAAAAAGTGTTAAAGTGCTGTTTACCACAAAGAGGGAAAGCCTTTCTCCTCACATTAAAATAAAATGGTCAAATTTAACAAACACTTTAAATTGAGAGATTGATTTGATTTTCCCATAAAATAATTGAAATTAAATGTTCTGAGCTTGCTTTGAACTGAACGGGGCTGAAATCAGAGCTTTTCTTCCTTTTTCTTTTTATGCAAATTGAAAAAATCCTGAGCAACAACAGTGAGAACACAGTGGCAATGGGCCATAACTGATGTCAAAATATCGAAATTAATTCTGAACCATGTCAATTAAATTACAGACTAATTTTGAATGAGTTTGTTAAAGAATCACAACTTTCTGAAAATTGCATAATATTTTGGTAAATAAGTTTCTCTCATTGAACAACATTGTGGGGTTTTTTCCAAGTAGCTTTTTAAAGACCATTTTGCAGGCAAGTACTTTATATTGTTGAGCTCATTGACTTCAGATGCCCAACACAAGAAAACAGATCATTAAAACTCTTATTTTTTTCTTGGTACTTCTGTCTGGCATTTAACATGTCATTGAACATTGAACTTGATAGTTCACTCTGAAGTGCTTTGCTGCTCTTATGGATGCTATTTATTTATTCTAGTATTTTGGGACAAAAAACCCCTGTACTTCTCCAGACTGTAGCTTTGTGAGCATGTCTGTGGAAGTATTGTTATAGCAACTGCCACAGGTAATTGGAACCGGAATATCTTGGGCCTGCGAGTGATGCATATTTTATGCTTTGTCTATAGTGTTGTTAAAAGTTTAGGGTTTATGAACTTGCTTGCTTTTTATCCAGCAGTAGAATTCCAGTGATTCAAATTACAACATCCACGGTCTTTGGAGTGGTGGGGGTGGATAAGGGTACAAATACTGCAATAATAAAATTGGTGGAATAAATTGAGGTCAAGAACAGAGACATAAAGAGAAAAAATCAATTTGGTGGTATTGTGTATTTTCAATATTGGTGTCCAGATGAGAATGATGTGGTTTGTGAAGATGAATCTAGTAGAGTGTGTTTATAGAGGGAGAATGAGAAGAGAAATTCACAGGCTAATACTTCAGTAATGTTCTTCTTACAATACAGAAAATGAATCTGTGGCAAGTAATATACTCATTTCAGAGGGCACGTTTGTTTGCCTGCTATATTATGGTTTTGTAATTGTGTCTGAATTTAGCTGCTCCTCAGCCATTGGAAACAGATCATTCTGCTCTGCAATTACAAATATTGATTTACAATGGCATTTGCCTTTTGTAAATTGTTTCAGTAACATCTGCAAAAACAGATGATGTAGAAGCATTAATCTCTCCATCTCTCTGATTTAAAAAATAAGTGGTTTTGCCCTGTAATGACATGAAGGAACATAACTGTGATGAGTAGTTCAAAGAAAGGATTATATCTCTAAAAATTCCTATTCAGTGGCTTTAGGCATACAGATAAAGATTATGGGACACTGGAAACACAACAGCAGTCTATTTTGGCATGTTACGCAAATTGAAATTGTAACAGACAAACAGCATATTCCACTTTTTGGTTCTAAAGGTACCCTGAAGTATAATTGAAGTAAAACTAGTGGAAGCTACAAATGAAAGTGGTTTCGATGCACTACAGAAACTGGATGAGATTCATGCTCGTGGCCTGAATTCAAGTTTGCAGTCAAAACTGAAACCAGCTGTATTTCACATTCTTTCTTCTTTCATTGTGAATGTCTCATGTCTCCCCCATGGCAGGGGGGTTGGAACTAGATGATCTTAAGGTCCCTTCCAACCCAAACCATTCTATGATTCTATATATTTTCCTCTATTTTTCCTATATAAAACAGTTCACCAAATGGCTTCAAAACAGCTTCCAAAAATGAAAGATCTGACTTCCAAAATACTACTGAAAGAATCATTAAATAGCAATCTAAAACTGGTAAACCTGAAAAAGAATGGATTGTGAGACCTCATTCCCTTATAACTCATTATTCAATGTCTCTTCTCTCTTTGCTGAGGGTGAAATGTCCCCTACTACTTTTCATAATTTCTTACCTCTTTTAAAAGCAATTGACATTCTCTCTTGAATATATCTTCAAAACCCAGAAGAGTCTCCTGATGATACAACAATAAATAATAATAGTAAGTCAAAAGAACAGTGTAGGAGAAAAATCCGCTATGCAAAAATAACCATGTAATAGCTGAGATTCTTCCTCCAACATTACTTTAATTGACTTCAGGATTTAGACTTAAGGTGATAAATATTAACTACTTGGATTCTGTTGACCTTTTCAAAAAGGAAGGATATTCATTGTATCCCAGAAACCCCTCTTAGCCATTTAGGGGTGCCTCAAGTATCTCAGATGTCCACATGAGGCTGCTAGGTAATATAAAGGACTATATGTGAAGTGTGCTTTTCTGAAGGTGGAGTTCAGCAAAAATTCTAAGAGTATATCATAAGGTCTTGGGTGCCAATACGTAGGACATGATTGAGCTCATCACTTACAGGCATCTGAATCTATTGTCATCTGGATGGACTAAATCTCCATTGACTGTGCTGTTAATGGAAGCTTAGACACTCAGGTAAATATTTAAATTTAGATTTCTTAATTTGGACTTGATTCTTATTCTTATTTTTGGCCACATGAATGCCATCTTAAATGGCTAACTTTTACACCATAGCTCAAGCCTACTTAGATGGGCTGCATGTAAGCTTAACACTACCCATAAAGTGTCCTTATGAGATGTTGTGAAAATAAATACGTTTAATCTTGTGAGCTTTAGTGGCAATTGGGCCTTTAAACTTAAATATTTATTAACTGCAATTTTAGAAAACACAGTATCTGTACAAAGCACCACTTTTCTTTCTGCATAGCAAAGCCCTTGGTAATCAGAAGACTGGGCTGATCTGTTATTTAGAAGCCAAAATCTTTCCTGCCCAGTGTCTGAATATTCCTGTTCCTTTATTGTCTTGAACTAGACTTACATATCAAGTAGGAAAGATCTTACATATCTGTAATTTTCACAAGCTTATTTGCCTTGTTCTCTTTTTTCATTTCTCCACACATTATGCACTGCCTGAGCTTGCAGGCTCTGTGTGATGGATATCATGTCCTCTCTTCTATACTTTTTTCAAGCCCAGAATGAAGCAGGGCCTGCAATAGAAACGTGTATTACCACTGCATTTAAAATATCTGCAATTAAACTAATATTGTGATGGACACACATAACTATTTAGCCATTTCTGAAATTAAGCATAATAACCATGGAGGGGTGAGAGATTCTGTGGCTTCAAATGTATTTACATTTGCACTCAAGTTGGTACATCCCAAACTCTGACAGCACAAGATCAACCACTTGCAGCTGTCCTACCAAAGAAAGCCACCCAGCTAGCCTGAAAAGCTGTTTGAAATTGGTCTAGTTCCAGACTGCCAGCTCTCTACTTTTGCTGGGTCTGCTGTGATCAAATTTGCCAGGACTTCCATTGCATTTATAACATTGATAAATGGGACAGATGGATGCCAATGTAATCTCTGTCTCTGTGGCAGCTTATCTAATTAAACATTTAGACAGAGAAAGGTATAATTGCAGAATAATCTATCTATCTGCTTTTATCATGTGCTTCCCTTAAGACACTCTTGCCTTTCTAACGGAGCAAATAAACTTCGACAGATGTTTACTTTCAAAGTAAAAAAGATAGTGAAGTTCTATTAACACAAGACTGTATTCAATGGCAAAGCTATTTTTTCTATGCACTTGATGCCAGCATTCTTTGTAGAACAAAGATTTTGGTACTGAGTAAAATTTGATTTGCATGCCTGAGGGAATAATAAAAGAAACCTATTATGGAATGAAATGGACTGTAATCACATTGAGAGGATAAAGATTGTTCCTTGGGTGGAGAGAGGGGAAGGCGACTGTCTGGTAAATGGCCTCTTGAAGAAGAAAACACAACGTTATCCAAGATACAGCATAGGCCAAAGTTTGAGGAATGACATGCGTAATTGCTTCACAGCAGACCTCCATTGCCTTCAGCAGGAGCTGACACGCTGATTGTTTTGCACAGGGCCATGAGGAGGGAGACATTGTCTCTGACACTGAACACTGGAAGAGAGCAAAAAAGCCATCCCATCATTCTCCCTGGATTATGCCTTAGCTAATGTTGACTCAAATACCATACAGAATGTCAGCATCCAAGTCTAAGTTTGCGGCCGTTCTCCCCACTGCATGCAGTACCTGTGGAGCAGGGCTCTACTTCTGCTCACCTGGCCAGGAATCAGCCTCAGCTGATGATGGACTCAGCAGAAGCTGGGCAAAGAATTATTTCAAATAGCAAAGGAACAGCTGATCTTCCAGAAGACATCAATGAAGCCAACCCCTTCTCCAAGAGCTACTTGAACTGAGCAAAGAGCTGGCCTGCAGGCCCATGGTGCAGCTGTTTGGTGTTACTTTGCTTTTCATGCACAGGACGCTTATTAAATAAGGTCAGTACCACTAGAGACTGATTGCCACTGCGTCCTTCATCTGTGTCTGCTGGCACTATTTCCAGTAAGTGACATTGTGCTGCAAATTCTGGGTGCTTACTGCAATTTTAAGAACACACAGCACTATGTTCCCTGTAAGCTTACTGCCACACAAGCTGTTCCCGTTAATTATATCTCTGCACGGGTTTATAGACAGAAATGCTGAGTTCCTACAGGCTTTCTAATTCTCTTTCTTGTTACTCCTAGTGACAGTCCTGATGTCTGTCCTTCGATCTGCTTATTCTGCAGTGATTTTAAAAGGAATTTCCCCCTACAAATTTGCATGATGTTAATGCAATTCTAGTTATATAAAGATTGTTATTTTAGATATACAAAGATATATATTTCAAAGCAAATAACCAAAGTTAAAGGGGGACATCAAAAAAGCTAGTTAGTAAAGAAGTTCAGTGGTAAACACTGGAGAAGGAAAAAGTAATACAGAAGCAGATGCTTTGTGATTTGAAGATTTGAATTGTCCTTGTTCTCAGAATGCTACAGAAGCAATTGCAGTTGACAGCCACACTTCTTGTGATAGGCATAATGCCATTAATTGGTTTTATACTTGAACGACTTGGGTACTACATAGTCTGTCAAGTCTAAATCTATTTAAGTCATGATAATTTATGTTACACTACAGTACATTACTTGTTTTGATCATAAGACTAAAATCATTCTTGCATGAAATAAACTGAAACTTTAAAATACCCAAGCAAGGGCTGCTCTTTTCAAAGGAATAGAATTTTCCTGACTGTGAGATTGACCAACAAACTACAAATCCAGAGGATAAATGCAGAGAACTAAACCTTCCTTCATCCGTATCCTGAAATGTTCAGATGTGTGTGGTCAAGGCCTGAAAGGATTAGCCAAATATTGCATGCAGCACTCTCTGGTGTGATACCAGATCTGCTGACAGGAGGTTACCTTTGGAGTGCAGTGTTTGGTTTATTGACTTTTGTCAGAATATGGTCATTGCAATATTTGGTTTTCTGTTTTTTAAGGTAGGAAATAACTGAAAGATGCATATAGCAAACATCTTGGCTGTTTCTTTGACTTGCCATCTGCGGGAGAAACTGAGATCATGGAAAGGAAATGGAGGAAAGGCATTTGTCATAAGACCAACACTTGACTGTAAATTCCCCTTGCAGATATACAGTCAAATCCTGGTAGGACTAACTCAACAGGTCAGTCATCAAAGACAGAAATATCTGTAATTTATGTTCTTTTACAATTGTTCTTAAAAAACAAAACAAACCCTCTCCTACCTCACCACAGGTTTTTCCTGCCCTGTCTCAACAAGAAAACTGTAATTTTCATGAGCCTGAGTGCGTGCCCCCATGGGCTCAGCCATGACATTCTCATCCTTGTTATGTGTTGTGCTGGTTTGGGGTTTCCCTCTGCAAGCACTCTTCAAGAGTAGCTGCCTCTTGGTACTGGTAGGTCTGACAGGCTGGTTCTCAGGAGGTAGATGGTGTGTGGAAACACAGAGCCTTTCACAGTAGGTGATCTACAGACATCAGCTGAACTGTTGGGACCTGTGGCAGGAGCAGATGTAGGCTCTCAGGTTAGATCCTGCATGGTGGAGGATAATGGGTACTTTGCACTGGGTGCAGCACACTGCCTTGATGGGATTGTCAATATCTTACATTGCATCTTCTAAAGAAAGGACAGAAAGGTGGAAAGTCTAATTAAATGTGGTCATTGAAATGTTCAGTACTAAACTGCTCACTGTTACGATGCCTGTTGAGAGGCATTTTGCTTTTATAAAGGTCTAAGAGACAGATTCTCCTTAAACTTAGAAAATAAAAGAAAACTTAATTAGAGTGGAATTTCTTATGATTCTCAGTTCTGTGGATAGGCGAAGTAGAAGTTTCTTCAACCTTGAGCTGATTTATTTCTGTACTGAAACTCCTAAATAATTTCTTAATCTTCATTTGCAAGATAAGATTTGATATACAACCTCTTTATTGGAACCTTTTGTTACTTAGTTATTTCCAGACACATTTCAAGATTTAACTGGAATATAAAGAAAAAGCTTCAACTTTCTTTCTGAACTCCCTCCCCCCTCCCCCCACATCCCCCTTATAATTTTCATATTTCTTAGCTTGGATTTTTCCTGATTTTTTTTAAGGGTTTTTTTTTTCCCCTCCAATTTGTGTTTGCAATATTGCAGGCTTTCCCTTGTTTGTTTGATTGGGTTTTTCCCTTCTTGATGGCCTATTCATTTTTATCTAGAGTGAATAAATTGAAAACGGAAAAAAAATACTTGAGGGCAGGAAAATACACTAGGAACTAGAACTCACATAGGAAATGAGCTCTCTAACTTTCTGTCTAGCTTTATGACCAAATTAATTTAATCTCCAAACGTATACTAGAACACTATTTCTCACTTTAAATTTTATAAATCATTATAATCCTCAATCCATCTTTCCCAACAGCAAATATATCAATTAATATGATAACATATTTTACTGCATTTCAGGAACATTCCTTCATTTGTATCCTTTCACCTTTACTCTTTTTGTCCCTTTCTGTTGTAAGTTATTCCAGGAAGAAAGAATTCCTTGAAAAATCTGGTTATGTGTTTGGTTTACTACAAAAATTAAAAGACTGAGATTGGAAAGCTAAGGCTTAAATCGGAATTTGCAATAGCAGGATGAATTTGGGAAAACTAACATATCCATGAAACTTCATTGTTTAAATATAAGCCCAGGTACCTTGGCATGCCAGTGAGATCAACAGCAAATCCCATTGCCAAGGTAGTGGGAGGAGTGGGGCTATGCCATGTGACTGCTTCTAATAAGTGCAATGAAATAGAAGCATGAGCAAACAGCTTCAAAGGGATGAAATTTTGCAGACAGTCCTGTCCTGAGAAGTGTTGTGAATATCCAGGAAGCCAGCAAATCAAGACAGACACACCCCAAAAATGTCAGTATGAGGTCTCTGAAGAAAAAAAAATAGGGAAAAAAATAGGGAAAGCAGTTCAAAAATATAAATGTCGATCAAAAAAGATATTAAATTGGACTATTTAATCAGAGAGTAAAACCTGACAATGCAACCTTTTGCAAAGGATTTAGGTGAGATTTAGAGAGCAGTGAGTTCAACATGAGTTTGTAACATGACATTATTAAATACAAAAATTGAGACGCCTGTATTTTTTCTTTCATGCAGGGATCTTTTTACCTAAGATATTGTTATCTATCTAATGATCTACATATTTTCTGTTGAAAGAAGAAAAAAAATCCTTTTCTCTGTGGTACCAGAGTGAAAGCATATGCTGTCTGCTTTTCTCATTATTGGAAAATGTACTGAAAAATTACAGTGAGTGAAGAATAAAGTGCTGACAGTGATTAAAGATGGGGAGGAGTGACTTATGAGAATGCTTACACACTCCTAAGGGTGCCCTTACACAGCCTTGGTTTTCTTTGATGGTGAGGCTGCTTAAGACACTCATGCCGTCCTCATAGCCCCCAACTGCTCATTTTCTTTCCACATGCAGACGGTTCCTGATCCCTCAAGTCTGCCAGTGCAGCTTTTTATAAGGTTGTGCTGGAAACCAGACCACTGAAAACCTGAATTTAGAAAAAAATTACAACCTCCTTTTTTAATAGGCAGAAAGTGTTTTTACCTGGCTCTATTTTCTTGCCTGAGAGTGCAAGATTAGTCCCACAAGTGATTCTAATACTACATCCAAAGGAGGAAATTTATGGGACTATATTTTGGAACTGTAGTCAAGAGCAGAAGGAAAACAGTCTCTTCTGAGGAAGATTTTGCTGCTCAAGGAAATCTAGGTGGCTTTTTTAGGTGCAGTGACCTCCTAACTGATGGGCTGATACATGAAAGCAAAACCTGGAAGAGACAAAGGGCTTAGCAAAAAGTAGAAGACAAGGAATGTGCTAGTCTCCAGATATGTGTGCAGTATAAAAAAAGTTGTCTCTGCACGATATAGATGGACATCTTGGAATTAAAACTGTGAAGAAAATTGCAGGTTGAATATCATGCAGTACAGTCTGAAGGTGAGACATGGTTTTGCATGGAAAAATGGTATGAAATATTTGAAATTAGGCAAGAAAAGTCTCAAGAGTGATACTCTATAAAAAAGGAACAGGTTACAGAATTAAGAATTCTTTATCTAAGCTGTCCAGTGAAGTATTATTTCCAGATGAACTTTTTTTAATTAAAAGATTACAGATATGTATTTTATATATTACAGATATTTTGTTTTAGATGTAATAGCTGCTTGAAAACCACGATGCTATTGAAATCAAAGCTGAACTGTTAAATTCTATGTGTTTCTGCAGCCATAAATGAAAAAATCAAGCTACTTCAGGAGAGAGTGAATATTCTCTCCCATACTAACATTTTAATTGTTTTTTCAAAATTTGAGCTTGACAAAATGTTTTCTGAAATTGAAAGATGAAAAACCCAAACAAACTATGGAGGAGCTGGTCTGAAGAACCAAATGAAGACAGAGGGAAGGAAAACTTCAAAAAACATCAGGAGCTATACAAAATGAAAAAACCTCTACTTGCTGGAAGATGCTTTAAGAATTACTAGAAGCCTTAGCAGAGAATTAATGTGTTATCAATATCCATCTCATTAAATAGAATTCAAAAAGTATGGAAAATGATTGTTTGGAGTTTACTTTTAATATGTCTCCTCATAAATTTGTCCCAGGGTGCTAGTTGCTCAAAAATGGCAGGTTTTATAAGTTTTTGGGGTCAACATGAGCAGCACTGCTGATATCAATGCTGCATAGCCTGTGAAATAGTATAGCTTGTATGTAAATGAAAACCAGAAATGCGTACAGCCCGTAAGGATGGAAGATAATGACATATGAGGAGGGAATGTTTATAATGAAGTGATAGAGTGAATTCTCTGTTGCTACCCCTCAGTCAGCACAGGCAGCACATCTGAACGGACCTCTCTGCTCTGCTTCACAAACAGCCTGTGTTTTATGAGGCTGTTTACAGCAGCAGCTTAGAGCCATGCTATTTATAGGCTCCTTTCTCCACAAAAAAACCCCACATGTGAGAACATGATGGACAATTTCATATGCATAGCTGAGTTAACGTAATAGGGCTTTTCTTAAAAAAGAGAGGAGGATGGGGAAGGGAGTATACACACAGTATAACTGGTTGTTTTCACTACCATTTGCAAACAGTTTCTTCTCCCCCTGTCTCTACCACTTAAGACCATGTAAAAGTTTGGAAGCACATACCTGGTCTGAGTATCAGTATATGTTGCATACATAGTAAGGCTAGTTCCTCTGAGCATGTAACTGAGAATCCTTTAACCCCTTGCATGGGCTTCCCTTCATTTTAAAATCTTGAGGTATGGGGGCTCTAAACCCAAAGCTGAAGATTTACCAGTTTCCACCTTTCTGCCTTACACTGCATGAAGATGCACAATTGCTCTTATTTATTTTTAAGTGGGTATTTCTATAGCCCTTACACTGTCTGACTGCCCTTTTCCATCTCCAGCCTCACCAGGTTGCTAAGCTGTTCTCATAGGTATGGGTGGCTGCTTCAACTGAGGACCCTCCTGGGGCTGTTTGACCCCAGCAGTGCTTATCCAATTGATGGATGCAATGCTTATCAGATGATAATCCTATCTAAAAGGCAAAAAGCCCTACATTATTGTAAAGACAGAATTGTGCTTGAAAGGACACTGTTCACCAGTGGGTAAAGCATTTTCCAGCTTCTCCGTTAACAGTGACAAGAAGCTTACAGGACGTCACACTGTATGAGGATATCAGAAGATTTGCCAATTCAGACTTACCTTGCATAGCTTAAGAAAAAGAAAACCCACCATATATTGATGTTTTCTCATTATAATGCTGCAAGTCTTATTGTTTACAGAACAATACTGAGTTTAGGCTTGTTTAGCTTCTGTTATAACTGCAATACAAATTTTACTGTTGTTGCCTTTGGAGGCAGATAAAAGATGGGTGGATAGGGACATTGTTCCACTGTCATCAGCATCCTGCAATAGTCTGTGCTGATTTAGTTTTTCTTTGAAAATGAATACAATTAAGATGTAGAAATGACGGTAAAACACTATTAATGTAATTCAGACTTTAAATATACCACACTTAAAAGTAGGATTTACTTCACTTAATTTTAAGACATCTAAATTTGGGGACTAGTTTACAACCATCCAGCTTTCCTCTGTTATCCATGGAAAAATAGGAGCTTACAGAGTGCAAGTCACATCATTATCCTTAATTTGTCTCTAAATGGGACAAACTGTAGAAGATATAATCTCTCTCTGCTCCTATAAAATGAATGTTACTGACTAGCTTAGATGACTGAAATTTGGAGGATATGAAGTGTGTCCCACAGTGCCTGATTGATGTGGTAAAAAAATAGAGGTATTTTCCTTTGGATGGTTTTCATCAACATGTTAAGCAATTTCTTTACTCAAATTTTTTTAAAAATCTAAATTACTTGTAATAAACTGCTAGTTTCCTGCTAAAAAAAAGCATGTAGCTATTCTTTCTCAGGCGAAGGACTTTGCACTTCTTGTTGAACTTCATGAAGTTCCTGTTGGGCCATTTCTCTAGCCTGTCGATGTCCCTGTGGATGGCAGCATAGTTTTCTGATGTATCAGCTGCTCTGTCCCATGTTGTGTCATCTGCAAACTTGCTGAGGGTGTTGTCTGTCCTGTTGCCTAGATCAGTGAAGATATTAATCTTTCATTTCCTATGGAAAGTGTTGGTTCTGACTTGGTATCCCAAACTGCAATTGCTCAGCAACTTTCAGACAAAATGCCTTTGTATCAAAAACACACCTTCTGGGAACTGCACTGGTTTAAATAGAACTTTTTAAAAAAAAATATTTCTGTACTCCAGGACAAGAGCTCATATTAGTAGTTAATCAGAGAATAGAAATTATTCTTATGCTTACAAAATTGTTTGAGACTATTCCTATCAGGAGAAATTCCTTTTCCTACACTGAATCAGGCAGAGCAGATTTCAGTGCAGTCCCCCCTGGTGTCAGTCAAATACCTTTTCTACTGGCAGTTCCTTAAGACCTTTCCTTCCTTCAGAGAACTTTAAAAGATTGCAAGTCTGGACTATAAAACATTTTCTTTCTCAGTGTTGACACTATATCGCACAGACAGGCAGGTGAAACTGCATGTAGACTCCAGACCAAGTGAGCTCTTAAGTAAATTCATATTTTCCCAAGGACAGCTCTTATGCTCATTTATACCTGGTGTGGGTTGAACTAGCTGAGACAAGAATTTGTGGCTCATTTTCACCTAAATATCCTCACAGAAAACCTTTCTTACTCATGAGCCAATTCCCATTAAAATGCTACAATGGTCTTTATAAAAAAATAACAAAATAGAAATAAATTTAGGGAAGGATGGCATGACACCCCATTTGACAGAGCCATGAATCACACTGCTCAGATGAATGGTTATCCAAAGCCATTAAAACTGCTTCTGCACTCCAGCACAATGCATTGTTTAAGAGGAGCCATACTGGGCTGGAATCTGCTCTCTGTTTCACCAATCTCATAATGAGCTTTAACAGGAGTTACTCTTGATTTATGTTGCACTAGGGCCAGATTGGGAACTTTTCTATCTAGCCATAGTGTTAGCATCATCTCATAAATAACTTCAACACTGAAAACTACAGCAGAGAAGGATGCAAGAACAGTTACTGCAGTGTAGCTCCGAAATGCAAAGCTACCCAAGTTACACTGACAGTTATTTTTAAAAGCGTAGTCTTGAAATAACTGAACCCCATGATTTTTCCCCTATAAAAAGCAGTCTGAGAAAAACCCAATTGGCCTTTTTTTAAAAAAAAAAAAAAATAAAAAAATTCAGAAATCACTCATAAAACCTCAGCATCCAGTGAGATATAACTGTATCTGTCATAGACCTCCAGGCAAATATACTTCAAATTGACAGGGATAATGTTACAGTTAAATCGCCTTGGGGCTTTATTATTCACAGCAAAAATCCGATTTCAGACAACAATCACTCACTTAAAATGCAATACTTTATCAGGTGTTTGATTTTTAAAAGGAAATTTGGTAAAACTTTTTTATTTGAAGCAGAAAATTTTGAAAGAAGAGTTTAAATATATATGCAACAGTGCTGGCATTCACAATAAAACTAGAGAGAACGGTTGGCATGAGGCGGTAACTTACTTGACCAGATTCTTCATTCATCATGTTGAATAGTGTTGTGTAACTGAGGATTTGGGCTCTTTCTAAATCCACGAACATCATCATATATTTCAGCCATAAACTAAGCAACTTTCTAACAAGTTCTGACACACATAATGCTGCTTTAAATTACTTCCAAAGCAACTTAGATTTTAAAAGGCTTGCTAGGAAGCAATCAAATAACTGACTAACAATACAGTTGCTTTCCACTTGTGTTACTACCAGGGGACAATTCTCCCTGTATTTCAAAATGTTGTGAGTTCATGAGCTGTAATACTACTACTACACTGATAGAAGCAATAGTCTTAAGGAGGAAGCAAGGACATTACTGAGGGTTAAAATGCCTCTATAGAGTTGCTGAGAACAAAAAAACTACTGTGTAAAATGAAGAATCCTATTTCTGTCCTGTTTCACAGCTGTTGTAAAGGCTGCATCCTTAAGGCATATGGAAATATACAGGTCTATTTTGATCACTGTGCTCCATAAAGAAAATATAAGCCATAGAAATAGATCTTTTCTTAGAGGATAGAGAGTACTACATACATAGAAGTGAGTTCAGGCTCAGAAGCAGACAGTATTTATTTGAAATATTTCTTATTTTGAAATCTTTTCAATCCTTTTGCACAAAGTTAATAAAATATAAGAAATTGATAACATCATTTCAGTGAAAAGGAAACTGGATGTTCAGTTGTGAACCATGCAGGTATACAGAGTATCTGGGTCTAAAGAGCAACCCTGGAATATGAGATGAGTGGGGCTGAAGACTTCAGGAATCCAGCACACAGAGAACACGAGCCGTGCTTTGTCTTCCTAAGCAGACAGTTTGATTGCTGTTTTTTAGCTAAATTAACAAATTACAGTGCTACCTCTTTTTAAATAGGTTGAGTGCCCATCGGGAGGGATTATAACCTGATCTGGTTAATTGAGGTTTAGTTTATCTGCACTTCTGGATACAAATAGTCTTATGAGAAATACATCCTGCAGCACAGCATATAATATTGACTTCCTATTCATCATCTGAATAAAAATGAGAGACAGAATTGAGTATAAATTTTACACTTTTAAAATAACAGCATAACACCACTAATCACAATAACAAAAAAGATGATGGCTTCCTTACTGTATGAGGAGAAAGGTGACTGAAGTTTGGGCAGATGTTCCATGCTCTGAGAAGTTCCTTGCATAAAAGTCTGCCTCTATATTCAGCCTGATAAACAAAACTGTTCTCCTACACCTAAAAATCTGTACTCTTGAACTTGGATTATATTGAAAATTCTGGAATAATTTTTTTTTTGTTCTCTTCAAAGTAATTTTCAGAAACTAGGATGAACAGGGATGCTCTGAAAAAGGAACACAGCTAGATGATGCCCCAATCAGATATCGGAAGATGTTTGGTATGTTCAAATGTCCACCTCTTCACCACTTTCCATATGGTGGACTGAATAGAAAGGAGTAACTGGATTTGAGAAAGGACTGGAAAACTTTAATGCACTGCTTTGGAAGTTAACAGGAGTTTAGGGTATTAGATGTTGCAACTAGATCGTACTTTTCTGAAATCAGCTGTGGGCTTTTCAACTTCTGCACTACCTATTGATTTCCTCTGGGCTTCTTGTACAGCAAAGATGGTGAATTAATCAGCAGGAGTCTTGGTTAGCCAAAACATGAGTTTCTCAACACCCCCCATGTTAGAAATGTGTTCCTAGGCCTTAGGTGCCTAAGGGCTTAGAAAATTCCATGGAGGTGTGCTAATTTGTAAACATTGTCTTCATTATCAACATCCATCATCACTATTGACTGTAGAGTGAGCAATGCCTCCACAGTCCCTCTGTCCTTCACAACATGTAAATCATGGATGGAGGCAGCTGTATCAGCCAGGAGGAGGTTGTCCTCCATACATTAGGGGACATTTGAGCCCTCACAAGTACCATCCAAGGTCAGGACAATCCCGCAACTCCACTTGGGAAGGGCTCTGCACACCCATATGGGTTCTCTCTATCTCTTCACTTGTGAATTGTGGGGATTAAAAATCTGGCTGGAAGATATCTGAAAATAATTTCATCTCTATGACATATCTGGTAAATCCAGACTACTCTTACGTGACTTTTCTGTCTTTTTCTTTTTTTTCCCCTCCTTAACAGTTGTCTTTTTGTTCTATAGCCTCATGTTTTTACAATGAACTCTAAAATAAAAAGAACCAGAAAGTTTTAGAAATTGGGCTTTGAAAAATAACAGCATAACACCACTAGTCACAATGATAAATAAGACGATAGCTTCCTTACTGAATGAGGAGAAAGGTCACTGTATGTGTGGCATCACCAGTGAGGTCAGCATCTTACAAAACATTAGAGATGATTCACCATTTTCCCAAGAAAACACATATTCTCAGAAAAGAGTATTTTGCCAAATATAACTTCTCCATGACTCTTATTTGGACTTTTATAGAATCTATGTAAGAAAGCTTTGAGTTTTCAAAAGTGTTTCAGTTCCCAGTTACAGATTTCTTTTGAGCATAGAGACAAATGTAGCAATGTTTCCTGATGAAAGGTCCCTGTATATGTACTTTCACAATTTCACGTATCCTTTTTTTTTTCTTTGTAGAACAAATAAGTAAAGAAAGAGGGAGGAGTATGAGGAAAGTGCTCTACTTGTCAATATTTTATTAATTCTTCCTGAATAAAATTTTGAAGAATAATTTTCTACGGAAAATAATATTTGCAGTCTTCTCTAGAATGCAGCACATTTATTAACATATTGTTTCCGGGAGTTTATGACGAGGAGCAATGTTTAGATTGTTCAGTCTGAGTAATTAAATCATAGCTCATGAATCCCAGAGAATATCCTCAAAGTAGTTACACCAGAGCACTTCAGCCCCTCTGTTTGTAAAAGGTGAACATGGAAGACACTAGAGTCATTGTTACTACCAGCACCAGAAGCTGCTGCAAGCTGTTGTAGCTGGGTTATTCCCACATAGTCCCAGCAAGCAAACTGGACTCCTATCTGCAGAGAAACATGAAAATTCTTTGAATCCTGTCCAGTCAAAACTGTATAATTTTTCCTGATACACAATCTGGTGAAAACAGACTGAGGCATCCAGCTGGGTATTTGAGAGGATGACTAACTAATTTAGCTCTAACTCAACTGAACCCATGCCCTTAATCTTTTACTTTTCTCAGCGTCCAGAGGCTACCAGTGAGATCAAAGCATGAGGTCATGCTCCTTTGACACTAGGTTGGTTCCCTTCTCACTTCGTCAATGACAGCTGTGATAATTCACAGCAATGGCAATGTCACTAAAAACTCCCATGTAAGTCCACAAAGCTCCCAAGGGACAAAGCTGAACGCAATAGCAAGGAGACATGAGACCGCTGAGTGAGCAGCCAACACGGAGTCATCCTGGCTGAAGCCAACATGTCTTGTACTGTTCGCAGCACTGGGTACATTACTCCTGGGCCTCAGATGATGACTGCAGCAGTAAGTTCTCCAGAAAAGAGCCAGCTTCATTACAAACAGTGAATCAAATGTGTGTGTGGGTTTAAGTCGATGGAGTAACACAGGGTTAAGTCTGGCCTGGTACCAAGTGAGATGTCTGTCTTTTTAAAAACTCAGGCCTTGCAGTCATAAATTCAGCTACACTTTCTGAATTCTTGTTTTATCACAGCCCAGTCCTGCATCACTAATGTAACATTTCCCTTTTTGAAATAGGCTGATGAGCAAGTTAGAGGTTCTGCAGCGATGCTTAGGAGTGTTCACCAGCTGAAAACTGAGTCTTCACCAAAACGACCAAATCATTTATTACTTGCAATAACAATATAAATCCTGCTTTCTTTTAACTTCCAGCTATGGGATTGAACCTTCACCTCATGGAAATCAAAACAGAGGGACTTGCTCTCAAATTGTAGCTTATCACTGAAAGGCAGCAGATCTTGGCAAATTGTTTGGATTCACATCTCCAAACTCCAAAATGTTTTTTTCCCCTGGTCAGACTGGGTTCTGCTCCTTCAAATTGGTGTTGATTCCTCTTATTTGGGTGTGTTGCATTCTTTCCACCCTAAAACTAAGCTGAGTAAGATGCCTCTGTGTTATAGCTTCTATTTACTGGATGCATCAGGGAATTATGAGATTGCAATATTCTATTTTCCCCTTTATGGTGTGTAATCAATCCATATAGCTTGAAAGAAACATACAATAGGCTGGTAGAAGAAATCAACCTATCTCTGTTTAATCATTTGCTCTGTGACTAGCAAATAGCTCATCCAGCTCTTTCAGTTTAAGTCAAGTTTATGAGTATACCCTGAGTGACTGCTGTGATCTGGTAACCAACTTCCACCCTGCCTTCATGACAGTGTTTATTCCCATACCTACATGTGACTATATCTCCAGAAGAGGTAAGGCTGGAAAGAAAGGCAGTGCCAACCAGCTGATTTGTATTTAAATATATGTCATAAGGAATATGAAAGGACTTGGTGAAGTCTAAATTCAGTTATTTGTTATTGAAAAGCAATCACTTGCCATGTTCATGGGAAGCACTGGACTGACAGCCCTGGACAGGATGCTTTCTTTAGTCATAGGGAGACAACATTTTTGGCAATATGACTCTTTAGAATATCTCACCAATGACCTGGAAAGGGGTGAGAACACAAACTCTAAATCCATTCAATCAAATAACTGTTCCACAGTGCTTACCCACAAGGGACCTTAGATGACATGGAGATATGGAGGGTCATTTTGTTGAGCCCTGGAACAGCCTTGTTCTCTTAACTTGTTCAGTTCCCCAGTTATCCTCCTTATCCCATGGCCCACATGAAACTTTCACTGTCCTGCTGCTTGTGTCATTGAAAACAAAACAAAGATACAAAACCCCTTGAGCCTTCTGCTGCTTTTCTTCAGTGAAGCAATTTCAAGGAAAAAATTTCTTCTTCAAGTTGACTCATCTGCCGGGGTCTGAACTCTATTATGTCACAAAACCAACAAACTACGTATTATAATTTGGTCTTACTTGTTAGGTCATTGCAGTCTTACCGGAACCTTTATGCAGTGTAAAATAATTAAAACATATATATAATGTTTGAAAATTAAGCAAGTTGTATGCTTATAAGATTTTGTAGCTTATTTCATTAACTATTGAGATATTCTAGAATTTTTCAGCTAACTATTGCACAAGAACATCCAAATAAGTAGAAAGGAAATGTTTCTTTGATTATAAAAGAGTATTTATTACAGTCATGTGTGTTGAGGAAAGATGCTAAAAAGCACTTTTAATAAAATCTATCTGAGCTCTAACTTTCTTTACTTTTTTTTTTTCATTATATGTTTTGAAAAACACACATAGGCATTTTTTATGTTTTGTGGTTTATACAAAAATCTTTAACAGAAACTGTTAGTTTCAAGGTTGCAAACAGACTGCAAATGTCAGGTCATAAATCCTTGCATATTTGGTCAGGAGGCAGACAAATGTGAAGTTGTTATTGCTTGGTTTTATTAAAGAACCTGACAAATTTCATGGACAGACAGAAGATATCATAGATATGATCTTACCTTCGGGGAAAAAAAACATTTTGGAAAGCTGCTACCTAAGAAAATTAAAATATTTATAGACACTTTACTCAGGATGCTTCAGAGGAGCTTCTACATAATGAATATTATCACTAGCCATAAAAAAATGTCATAAACCTGCTCCTTTTCTCTAGTCTCCTTGTATTATCTGGAGTGCAGTCTAAACTGCATCGTGCAGCTGGTTCAGGATGAATGAGTTCAGGTATTAGAAAGAGCCAAGTTGAAGCTGAGATCCCAGTGCAGCGTCATTTCTTAAAGTAGTGTAACCATCTAAAAGTCTTGTTAAAAATATATATATTTTAAGAGTTTAAACCTTGACACCCAGAGGGTCATGAGGAAGAATTCTTTCAGATTGGTTAATTCCATCGTATTACATATCCTCATAGAGAAGAGAAATCTAGTGATCTTTAAGAATTAGAACCTCTTTTTCTGAGCTGTGACCTTAAAGGTGCTACATATCTTCATTTCCTGTTATTTAACTGAATATACATATAACTTTATGTACATATGGCCCAGCCATAAAATGCTATAGAGAGTTACTCATGTAACTGCTTTAGGAGTAAACACAGGTATTAATTTTGTAAGCTTTCCTGGTTACAGACACAACTTTGGAAAAGAAAGCCTCTGACAAAAAGTCATGTCATCTTCAAGGACTACTTCCATAAAATTGTAAAAAAGCAGGTTTAAAAATAGTTATAAAGAGAATAAGGGTATTTGACCTATTTTAAACAGTTTCACCTTCTGTAAGCCCCTTAAAAAAATTGAAGGGATACTTCTGAGAAGTGGGTTGGGTAAAAAAAAGAGATATTTTTAGAAATTCTTGCCACAAAAGCAAAAGCTAGATTCCAGCTCTGATGCACATGTGTTTTACCAATTCACATGTCACAAATGTGGCAAAACCCCAGAAGTTTCTCTCTTCCTACAATGATACAGAAAAGGGGTTATAAAAGATGCTAAATGGACAAGCTCTGCTTCCTCATGAATTTAACCTCATCATCACAACTCAGCCCAGCTCCACATACAAGATAAGTGAGAAAATAACCACACATCGAAATCTGGAGGAAACAAGCTTCACAGTTAGAACACAGTATTTTCACTATATTGCTGGGAAGGCAATGTAAGATTGGACAGGAATTTTATTTCTGTTTTTCCTGTAATTAGGTGAAATACTATTTTGATTGAAGATAATGGTGTCTCTGGTTGAAAACCACAGCCTATCTATTTACATTATGTTTTCCTGCAAAGAGAAATAGTGTAATTCTGGCAATCAGAAAAACTATGTTTAATACAGGTTTTAAGTCCATGGGCCTTCTTTTGGATGCACCTGTCTTTAATATTACAATTACTTAATTATCATAGTAATTACTTACTTTTGCCATTTACTCATACTGAAATTATCCATGGTAAACATAGGATACCTGATATGCTCTTTACTACTTTCGTATCTTACAATGTATTTCAATCGTTTACAACACACCATGGCATAAAATATGGACTAGTTTTTAGTGGGGCAATTTCCTTTGAAATCTCTCCCCACAAGAACAGGCAGAAAAATTAGAAGCTAAAGCTCATAGTGTCTATTGTTCATTCACTGTTTTTATCTTTTCTATCTTCCCTCTTCCCATCTTTGAAGATAACACAGTTAAGCCTAGTAATTGGGTCATTTTTGGCTGTCTTTAATTGCAGTTTCCTTATACATCTGGCAGGGAATCTTGTCTGTCAGGTTCATTGAACCTGCAAAGGATTTCCAGTATCATTTAGAAGAGATAATTGTATGTGACTTTTTCTGTGCATTAGAGATCTCCAGCCCTGTGGGCAGTTTTCCTGGAGTAAATGCTTTGGGATTAGTTTGTCTATCCAATAGGGAGTTTTGCTGGAAAAAGAAGACTTTCTTCTTCATACAGTGTATAGAAAATGGTTTTGTTTCACTTATTGTATTGCTTTCTTCCATTTGAACATAGAGCTAAAGCTAATTTTTCTTTCCCAAGCATTTATTGCTACCTCTTTGACATAATGGGCTAAAGGGCAAGTGAAGTTAAAACATCTGAGCTAAGCAAAGGTGACATTCACCAATTTTACTGTGAATGGCTTGTCAGACATTATTAAGCTTTGACTGGGTCCATTAGGATTCCTAGCCTGTTAATAAACATTGCCACCAAAAGAAGGGAGCAAAAATTACTACATAACGATTTATTTTTTTTCAGAGAACATAAAGGCAAAGATTTGTTCCTTGTCTCTACCCGGTATTTAGTTTGTGTGTTGGAAAATGAAAAACACTATTTTTAGCAAGAAATGTGCCCCCTAAACTAACTAACTAACTAAATAAATAAATTGAGCAGTAACTATGACAAAATGGTTGGAAGACTAAATTAGCTTTGCCTCCAGGATGCCTAAATCTCAGATCACCTATTAAAACTGTTCATGACAACACATTGTGCTTTTTAAGCTCCCTGAACACATCACTTTCTGAAATATTTCTCTGTTCCCAAGATGGAGTTATCTGAAGCACTTCTCCTAATGTATTTGAACAGTTAAACTAGCCTAAAGCACTATAACTTTAATGCATTATAAATGAATCACTATGGATACAGGGTGTCTTCATGATCCTAAGTATTTGCCTTTGTATTACATTTTGATATCTGTGATGTTTGCCTACCCAGCAGAAAAACAAGCTTCATAAAATTTGATTATTTTATTAGAGCAGTCAAATTAAGAAGTTAAGGGGGTAACGAAATACAAGACAAATTGAAATAGTACAATTTGCCATCTGCCCAGTTCTCACAGGTGATGCATTCACAAAAGTTTTAACCAGCTGAAAGGGGACTGACAGGTCAAATCCTGAAGCCTGTACCCAGAACTGTATTGCCTACATTTGATACAGGACTAAATTGTAGCTGCATTGCAAATGCATCTGTTCCCCATGCATGAAGGACCAAGGAAGACAGGAACATGCCATCCAAACTTCCAGCTGTCTTTCCTGCTGTGTGCTGACATGAGTGCCAAACACCATCTGTCACATAAGCAAAGTGAGAAGTTGATTTCAATAAGAAAATGTGGTTAAAAGGCAAATGGTTCTCCATTCTGACTTCGCATTTTCTTAGCTAGAGCTTCCTCTGATTTCAGTGAGAGGTCAGGCTAAATGCTAACTAGGCAAGGATTGCTGGGTTTGGCCCAAGATATCATGAAAATCAGGTTGGAAAGCCTTATCTGTGATTACAGTTGGCAAGGCAAGGGGGACTGTAATCCCCTCTTGCCTCCTACAATCATCTCACCACCATGGATAGATGTAATATAGAGACCTCTGGTTGTATAACAAAATACCACTCATCCACCTGGGCAGCCTGTTTCCCACACGAATCAACATTGCATCTTTTACTGCTTTGGAAATAAGTCCCTTTTGGAGCTAATCCAATACCCACTAAAATTCATGGGCTATCTCCAAGGGACTGAAGCAGATTTAGGTAAGAGATTGAAAGGTTCATTCAATCAACTGTATTCCCAGGGCCAGAAAGCAAATGGTGCTTTTTTTACCAGTAGCTGTAGAATTTATTGATATTTTTCTGATTTTTTTTTATAGACTCCCACTCCTTTAGGAAGGGAGAGGTTTGCTGTAGAAAGGCAGCTACACAGTTTGTGAACAGATGAACTGTTTTGCAAATTCCAAGCCTATACAGAGGTCATGAAGTCCAGACTAGTGACTAGATTTGTTCACATCCAAGATCCAGTGGATGTAATGAAGAGCAGTTTCAAATTCATAAATTCTCCTGTTGTTCTTCAGATGATCCCAGAATCACAGCAGCCAATATTATCTTACTGGCAAGGTTTTTGTTCTGTTAGAAATATGCAGTATGACAGGACAGTTGTCTCCTCTGCTGTGTAACAGATTTAATCTGACAGAGAAGTCAATACTAAGTGTGTAATGACTTGCGTCACAACCAGTTTTGTGCTCCTACCTCAATCCCTTCCAGTCCATCTTTCACTGAAGCATCTAAAACCTTCAGAGGTTATAACTCCCTATATACATAAATATGCCAGATACATCTGCTGGTTAATGCCACCCAATACAGCCCCTCAACAGAAAATGTGACAGTAGGAATTGTTCTGTTTTTACTCCTTTGTTCATGGCATGAAGAAAGCTTCTCTGCATTTTGCATTTTTCCTCCATTATGTCTCTTGGTTCTGCTGCAGGAAGTCAAGTTGAACTTTGATTTCAGTGCTAGTCAGTTGTCTCAATTTGATCTTCAATATTTTCTTGGACCCTTACATTTTTTGAACATTCAGTAAACATCCATGAAATTACAAATTAAGAGAAATTACTTGTGATCTAAAAAGAGGATCTCATGCAATTCAGTCCCTCCTTTTGAAGCACACTGTTGACAAGTGTGCCTAGGTAAGGAGCACGGCCACAAAACCGAGCTCCATTGCTCATGTTGTTCTCTTCCTGCTCTGTAGGCACACGGCAGGTACATAAATGAACCTTTGCCTGCAGAAAGAAAAATCTTCCCTTCCATAGCAATGGGTTATGTTCATGTTTTCCTCGCAGTTAACACTTTTCCCCTGTAAACCAAACTTTTTTGAGCTCCCCAGGAGAAATAAGGTCTGATAAAGTAAGTAAAACACAGTGAAGAGGACAATACATGACTCCATAGATGAAGCAGACAAAAGGATGAGAGAGAGGGCATATAATCATTGTCATTTCTTAAATACCTAATTGAAGTCTATGAAGAAAACTACTTGTCCGTGACAATTTTTAACATAGTACACTCCCTGTGGCAGGAGGGAGATGTTTTTCAGACTCTGTAGTATTTTATATAACCTCTACACATCTTCATTCTAGTTACTGAAACCTGCTCCACACTGCTACATCTCTTCCAAATCAACCAAACCTTCATGGAGATGCAGAGCAACCTTTTTGCCATGTTCCTTGATTCACTATCGGCTTGTTGAACGGCAGACTCATCCCCAGTGTGTGATCACAATGTCCAGAGAAGATAGTGAAGTGTAAATGAGGATTACACTGGTTTAATGCCCAGTTGCTTCAAGCCTGTTTTTTGTGGGGCTTGTCCTTGTCCTTTTTTTTTTTTATAATTGAAGAAACTAATTATCTACAAAAGGACTTTCAAGTTTTCTTTATCTGAATGGTTTTTGTCACTGTGTTATACTTTCTGAACTTCCCACTTCGTGACAAAAAAGCAGAAGTTAGATGCCCTTCATAAAAGTCAGTAGGAGGGATGGAGAGACTGTTTAATAAAAACATCCTTTGGAGAAATTAAAACTGTCAGAAGCAGTTTAGTCAGCTCAGTTTGTGGAGAATGATGACTCCTCAGGCAATAAGATGGCGATCATGGCTGGCCTCTGAAGAAGGCTCCTGTTCTTGCTTTAGTGCAGGCTCAGATGCCCTCCAAGTTTTGCATCTGCTCTTCATGCATCCTCTGGGAAGGCAAGGCTGTGCAAGTGTGTGTCAGAGAGAAAGAATAAATACCATCAACAAATACCAGCAGCACATGTGGCATTGCTTTTCCTGGGACACCTGCAGTGCTGCAAGTACTCTAAATACCTCTTTGGGAGGGCTTCAAGATCAGACCTTTCTGGTTTAGATAAAGCATTCAGGGCACTTTGATTGGCCTGATGATCCTCAGATGTTTCCTGCTGTAGGAGAGACGTATTCAGAAAAAAGGTTGTAAACCCCTTTTTAGCAGAAGGATTTTTTGCATAGTGGATGCTGGGCATTGCAGGTAAGAGGGTTGTTAAGAGGGTTGGTCTCAAGGGGGATGCAGTCAGGGACAGGGCAAGAAGGGATATGGGCCTCTGCTAATGAAGGAACAAGAACTGCTATTGAACAGTCCTTGGGCTTCCCAGCACCTTTGCAGAGTCAAATGAAAGGGCTATGAGATCTGATCATTGAAAAGCAAACCTATTAAAGCTAAAGCAGCAAGATGAAAGCAGCAATCAATGCAGGCGCTAGAGGATTTACCTGACTTTTAAAGAAACAATTATTTGGTTTTAGTTACGTTTTCCACACAATCTAGAGATCACAAACTGTTTTATATTCCTCTGCATTCTTCTCTGAAGAAAGAGTTTTCTTACTCTTCTTTAAAGATGTTTTAAGTTGCTCCTTTCCCTTTAAAACACTCTCTGTATCAGGAATAGCACCATCAGCTGCCAAATGCCTGATGTGTACAAGGGAGAAACTTTGCCTGTGGAGCATCCCACTTGTGAGTAAGGCACATAGGCATAGAGACCTCCATGAAGTTTCAAACAGCATCAAGCTGTTCTTGAAGAATGAAATAGCTTGGCTGGCCACAGAGGCTACCAGGCAAGTCTAATCAGCACCACAACATTGTCCTGGTCCAGCAAAGTCCTGAGGTGCATGCTGAACTACTCTTCACTTGAAATGCATGTGCTACTTTGATTGGTTTTGGTGCCTGAATCTCTGTAGCTGTTGTGCTGGTTCAGCCATCATCATCATTCTATGCTGCCATCAGTTGCCTGATCACACAGGCCAACACTGAACTCAGCAACATCCCCTCAGAAGTCTTCTTTCAGACAGTCCTGCCATAAATTCCTATGGGCCCAGCTCCTCCACTGCCTGGACACAACAGACAGAGATGACTCCCTCAGTGGCCCTTCACATGGAAGGACACCACCAAGAGAACTCAGCAAGATGCAGCCAACCCCAACAGAAGCTACACCCAACAGGAAGCTCTTCTAACTAATTGGCTCCTGGTTAATATAATGCTGGCCTCACCCACCACCAGGTGGCCAGGTTCCGCCTCTGGAACATGAAGCCAACAGAAACATCAAAACATTCTGCTAGGTTGTGACTCATCCACAGGTCAACTCCAACTTGGGGCCCACAACTCATGTCCCAGCACTTCAGTACCACCCTTCATCTCTTCTGAAACACTCTTTGCTGCAGGAGTTTAGTCCTATGTTATCAATAGCATGATCTGGTTAAACAATAGTGGAAATGATGACATATTAATGACTTCATAAGCAGCTCTTCCTTGTGAGGGACAGCTGGTTTCTGACTGAGTCCTGGTTAACACTCCTGCTTAAAAAATTACCTTGTACATCTGAAAGAGTCAGGGATTTTCTTACTGTATTCTGAGACAAGATTGGTATTGAGGGGCCAACAAGAATTTGAAACAGGAAGAAATTGCTGTTAGGAATAGGGAAGTCAAATGTCTGGTTATCTCCCTGGCCTGCTATATGCTAGAAGTACTAACAAGCAAATGTGTTGCAAAGCCAAGAATAAATCCTTTGCCTTTTACTGCCTTTAAAATAAATAGTTGTATGAGAGTCATGCTGTTATTCTTGGCAGATGGTTGCAGCTCAGCTTTCAGTGTACTTCAAGAAATGGAAATACAAGGACATGGGGCACCTAACAGGAAACCCACTTCCCCCTCTTTTCATTGCCTTACAGACAGACAAATCCACAGGAGTTACCTCCTCGTATTCTTTCTTTTGAGCAATCTACAGACTCAGCTTTGTTATATGACCTTCTAACCACATGTGCACAACAAAGGGTTGCTCAAAGTTTTACAGATGCATTTCCTGTTCAAAATAATAGTTTAGTTCAGAAAGAAAAATATAGAAAAACAGTGTCATCTCCCTTGTCTACATCTTTCTTAAAGAGTAAGAGAGTTCTCTCACTTTAACATTTTGTGTAAGTTGTTAGCTGTTTTTAATTGGAAGCAAAACAGAATAAAAACATAAATCTTATCTTAAATTCAACATGGTCACACTCTAAAGGCATTTCTTGAGTCCCTGGCCAGTATCGCCTTACTTTAGCAGCCAAGGTTCTGTCCCTGGCGTGAAGATATGCTCTGCACCCTGTTTCATTCCACCTCCTACCAGATACAGGGCAACAAACTGTCCTTTCCTTAGCTCTCATTAATTACCCTAAAAGCTGTTTGTTAACCACTGATCATTTAAAAGCCAGATTTCACCTCTTACACATGATGTTGTAACCCAGACTGGATGCACACTAATAACTCTGAAATAATTCCTAATGTAGCAGTTATCTTTCCTGGAAAAAAAAAATTACCTAGCAATAGATGAGGTCTCCTGTAAAATTCTAATAACAGAGGTTTTAAATGCTCACTAGTTCATTGGGTAACTCTTTACAGAGGGCCTGTAACTTTGAACTCATACTGGCTGGTAAGCCTTCAAGTTGTTATTTGTGTAGAACTCATTGTATCCTGGAAAGGTTTACATTTCTTGATTAAAGTTACTCATAGCTCATAGTTTAGACAACTGAAATCACTGTACTTTTCTAACAATGCTAATTGGATTCTAGATTGCACTGTTTTGCTATGTTTAGCAAAGAGAGAACCAGTACCCTGCTTCTCTGCATGCTGTTCAGTATGCACTGGATCATTAATGTGAAATACTACCCGGCTGGTTTGCAATTCATCTTAAAGATGAACTGCAGTTCCTTAATGGTCTTGAACTTTCAGTTTAAGAAAATAAATAATATAAATCCTTCAAAGTAGGGCATAAGGGAGGAACCAGAAGTGCCCATTCCTGGCAGTAAGGTTATAAAAACCTCTGCTCGAAAATGCCTCCCGTCTTACTAGACATTACTTATTTCTTGACATCATTTCTTGGAGTGGATTAATTGTCACCAGCCAAATATTTTGCACAACACAGAGGGTGCCAAGGAATTATCTGAGCATAGACGTATGACTGTGTATCACAGTGTATCACTGAAAGTGGCCAACATAAATTAAAAATGCCCCTCAAAATTCCCAGGCTAAAGTGACACTGTAATAACACTTTAACTCCAGTTTTCCTTTTCTTTTTTTTTTGAGTATGAGATTCACACATCATTATGGCCAGATTCTTTCTTGCTGCATATTAGGGTCATATTTCAGAGCAGTAAGGAATAAACTGTTTCAGAGTTTAATTATTTTCCCTCTATTAGAACATTTTGGGCCAGGGCACTGGAAAATCCTGACTCATGACCAACACTTTAGTGGGGAGTGTCAGTTAAATTTCTGTACAGGCCATTAAAAATACCAGCAATTTACTGTCTGCACAAAATCTATATGTTGCTTCCTATTATTGGTGTGTGATTGCACTATATTGGTGATGACAAAGAATCTCATATCAGTAGGAGAGAAAATTAGATTAAAAGTAACCTGTTTAATGTGTTGCAAGTCTCAAGAAAAGCAATTGTCTTGTTCAGTGTGAAGGTACACCACCAGTATCTTCATATTCCTGGTGAAGTCTAGCAACCTGTGACTGGAATGTCAGCAAGAGTTTCAGATTCTCCTGGGAGACAGGTTTGTAATGTATCCCCTAATATGAGAACAGGGTCAGTCAATTAAATTAAAAGAATGACAAATTTAAAAGATGTGAAAATCTCTCTTTTCATATAGGTTAGCCTAGACTGTCAAATCCATTGCACAAAGAGCCATCAGGTTAAATATTATGGCTGGATATTTAAAGAGTTTGGAATGTATCCTGCCAATTCATATTGCTGTGCAATGATAATTAGGCACTGTCATAATGGGCTTCAGGTTCCAAGAAAGATACATTCTTCCCTTGAACTTCACTAAGCACTTGGTGAATTTCAATATAGTTACGAAGATAGAGTGAAAAATTCTCAAAGGTTAGAAGTATTGTAAAAAAGTATAGTAACATTCGTGTTCCTATCGACTTTCCATGGGACCTAGGTACCAAATCCTCAGTGGTGGCCCTGAAGTTATCCCCCATTGTGTCTTGACTATGACTAAGATACAAGAAATACAAACTCTTGTGGGAAGTCTTGTGCTCTGTGGGAAAAATTATCAAAGGGAGGAAAAATAAAATTTAAGAAGCACAAGGAGAGGAGCATAGGCTTCAAGCCAGAGGCTTCAGCCACTGTAGCCCAAGTAGGGATGAGTGCAAAGATGAAGCTCAAGGTCAGCATCTCTTCTAACCTGAAGCACATTTGGGTTGGATTACGGAGGTCAGGGATTGAAGGGGACACCTGTGGTTTTGGCTTTATTTTAGGTTTTTGTTGTGAGAGGATCTTCATTGTGGCTGGAGAGTCTTCATTATTAATAACGTACATCACAGAGAATGGGGCCAGATGGGACTCCATGCAAGGGATCATTTAGATAATTTCCCTGATGTGGTACACAGTAACCCACACCTCCATTATTCCTGCCAGATTTTTTACTACCCTTTTCATAAGCCCCTACAGTGATGGAGACTCCCTCCTAAGCCAGTTTTTGTGAGTGCTTACCTCCTTTTCCTTAAAAGCATTTCCCAGTGACCTACCACAGTCTCTGTTAGTGCATGTGAAACCCACCATATTTTCCTGTACAAACCATGGACATGGAGAGAAGGTTGTTCCAACCCTCTTCATGTGAGGATGACAAAGTATAGTTTGGCTTTCCTTTGCCAGGCTGAGTTTTCAACCCTTCAGGTATAAAATAATCCATTTTATTTATAAATACACTGAATTCAATTTGTCATCAAGTTACATGGAATTCCTTATGTCATTTTAAAATACCTCTTTTCAGATTACAAATGTATCTGAAATATGTGATTGCTCTGTAACCAAACAATAATAAAGCCCTAGCCAACAAGATCTGAAAGGCTGTGCTGGGAGACTCATAACACAGAGGAATGGTATGGTCTGGAGTTCACTGTACCAGAAAACAAGCTGGAAGAGGTGCTGTGGTTGAGGCATTTTCTCTACTAAATTTTCAAATTGCTGTGACAATACATTCAAACTTGTGAAAGGAAGGTTTTACATCTGTCAAGATGTCAGTGGAAAGAAACATTTCTATGCACAACTTGTGGGTATTTGAATAAGCTAGGAAATCTCTCTGCAATGGTAAAAAAAAAGTGATGAGAAAGTTCTCCTCTCTTTTTACTACTCCTATTTTGTGCTCCACTCACCTATTAAGTGTCTGTGTCAATGTAGCATGCACAGCTTTCCTTCCATTCATTCAGCTGTAATCTATTCAAACATCTAGATGAAGGGATCTTTCTTTCAGGGGACATCTCATATTTTTGTAATGAGAATCCTGACCAGTCAATTCCTGTGGGACATAGGCTAACTTCTTTCTCACGGCAAAATCCAAACCATTTGGTGACATGCTGTAAAACGAGACTATTCATGTAACACCATGTCACAAGCTGTTCACAACAAATGAGATAGGCAGGCACCTCTCCTGCCAATTACCAACACTCTGCTTACTCCCCTCAGCTCTGCCTGGAGCTAGAGCTTCCAATAGCATCTTTCATAGAAAAAGACCAGAAGAAATCATTGTGATTTAGAAGGATAAATATTTCATAAGTGAGAACATTGCCTTTAGGTGCCTTTGCCAAATTCAAAATCCTGGTACTAACCATGAGTAAATTGGTGTATCAGGATAAATTGCTGTATTTATGTTTCATTTAAATACTGAAGTCAGGATGTTCTCTGTTGTTCACTAGTAAAGACAGAGCCAGCAGCTGCTCCAGACCTGGCACTTCTGGGTCTGGAGCTAGTCTGTCTTATGGCAGTGTGCCAAGGCCTCAGAGTTGAGATTAGATCTCTGCAGTTTATGTTGATTGCTCAGGAACTCAGACAGCACATGTTGGGAAAAAGAAGAAGACTAGGACATGAGAAAAGAGAAAACACCCCAACATCCAGTCCTAACATGGGGAGCCACTGCCACCAGAGCCCATGACGTAAAGCAGTAACTAACAGATTATGTCACTCTGTATGAAGTGATACCTTGGCCATGAAATGGCTCCTTTCAGTCTAATGTTTTATCAGAGAGAAAGCACTATTTCAATATAAAGCCGTTAACCCTTGTCCTATTGCTACTTGCCCTTGCAAAAAGTCCCTCTCCACATTTCTTGTAGGTCTCCTTTAGGTACTGAAAGGCTGCTCTGAGGACTCCCTGGAGCCTTCTCTTCTCCATGCTGAACAACCCCAACTGTCTCAGCCTGTCGTCATAGGTGAGATACTCCAACCCTTTGGTCATCTTAATGACCCTCCTCTGATCTCACTCCAATAGGTCCAGTCAAGTCAGGCTAAAACCTGGGATTGTATCATCTCCTTCCTCTGCCCTGGTTTCCAATGAAGATGGCCATTGTCTGTCAACTGTAGCCTGAATATCTACTTAGAGACATCCAGTAATTTGGACAGAGACTCATCACTTGGAAGCACAAGCAGTATCCAGCTGGTTATCGTATGTCATCGCATCCCCACAGCTCTTGATAAATAGACAGCAAATGAAATCCCACCCTTACCATGGGCAATAGTTTTGCCTCTCTAGAAGGCAGCCTGTCTTGCCCACCTAAAATAAAACTGCTGATGGTGGACCGGCTGCCTTCAATTGTCACATCACCCAGAATCAGTGACTTCCTACTAATAAAAGCCTAGATTTGACTGTGAATATATATTTTAAAATATGTATTTTGCTTGTAAAATGTGAAAAGGGCACGTTACTGTTTGATTTCTTGATTCTTAATTTTTATTAAAAAGATAGTGACATGAGTTTTTTTGACCTTTTTAAATTTATTTTTTAATCTCACTTTTGGGTTCACAACTGTTGCTGAAAATTCAAGCTGGTTGATAGTATTTCTTTCCTTAAAGATACAAAATACAGGAATAAAAGTTGAAACCAAATATTTCAGAATAGTCAAAATATCTTCAGTTGTTTAGATATTTTTGATCATCTTAATTCCCATAATTATTTATTTTCTCTTTAAACTGTGATAGATTAATGTTTGCTTTATTCTCCCTCTTATATTTTGCTTTGTAGTGCAGACAAATCTGTTCTTCTGCCTAACTCAGCTGGAAAGCCCAGCGTTTTTTTTTAACAGATTAGATAGCTTCAATAAACCTATAATTTCCAACTCAAGTTTCTTATATGTTGTCTGCAATTTCATGTTGTCCACAACAGTGATCTTTGCATCATTAGAGCAGTGGGAAGCCTGGAGAACAGAGGGCTGTACTATTTTATCCCCTTTTTTCCCCAGGATTTCTGCCATTTAATGCTGCAATGCTTTCAGCCTGTCTTTCCTATCTTTAAGCCATAACAGTCCTGAACAGTTAGAAAGGGCATGGGTATTAATTGGGGTCCCTAATTGTGTATTAGTCTGTAGAGGGGAAAAAACAGTCTGAAATTCCATGTATTATTTGATGGAAACTGCGCTGATACCTGGAAGGGATGGCTGATCCCCATGCTCTATGCAACACCCTTCAATTTCATTGCAGTATTGAGACATTACTCAGTTTAAGGCAGTTACTGTGGAAAGGTGTGAGGCACACAGCCACTGTCAAGCTACGTGAATAACCTGGAAAAAAAAGCTTGTGTGCCTGAAAGCTTGTTTGATTTATTCCCCAACTGTATCAGTGGTGTCTCATAAAAGATATTACCTCTCCCCACAAATCATACCTTGCTCATTGGAGCATTACATGGCATACTTAATTATTGCAAACACACTGCGGATGCTGGATTAAAAAGCCTACAGGCATTTAAAGTAGGATTAATGTCTTTGCACAACAGCAAAAACTGATGCCTTACACTTAGTGCCTTCTTTGCCTCAGTCTTTAATAGTTAGACCAATTGTTCTCCAGGTACCTAGTCCCCTGAGTTGCAAGACAGGAAGAGGGAGCAGAATGAAGCCTCCATAATCCAAGGAAAAATGGTTAGTGACCTGCTACACCACTAAAGACACACACAAGTCTATGGGGCTGCACGAGATCTAACCAAGGGTACTGAGGGAGCTGGCAGAAGGTCTCAGTTGACTGGAAGTTAGCAAATTAGATGCCCATCTGCAAGAAGGGCTGGAAGGAGGATCTGGGAAATGACAGGCCTGTCAGACAGACCTCAGTGCTGGGGAAGGTTATGGAACAGATCATCTTGAGGGCCATCACACAGCATGTAGTGGACAAGCAGGTGATCAGGCTCAGCCAGCATGGGTTTATGAAAGGTAGGTCCTGCTTGATTAACTTGATCTTCTTGTAGGACAGGATCACACACTTAGTGGATGAGAGACAGGCTGTAAATGTTGTTTACCTAGACCTGAGTGAAGTCTTTGCTGGCTTTCCCACAGCATTCTCCTGGAGAAACTGGCTGCTCATGGCTTGATGCATGTACTCTTTGCTGGGTAAAAAACTGGCTGTATGGCGGCAACCAAAGAGAGGTTGTGAATGGAGTTAAATCCAGTTGGTTGCCAGTCACAA
>VZZY01006108.1:348385-392108 GCA_013400335.1 Eurystomus gularis | reverse complement strand
AAAAAAGAAAAATCCGTATACTAATTTCATTACATTTCCCTTAGCTTGATATCTAACCTCGGCATGCCGCTCTAAAATATCTTGTTTGCGTGTAGCTGCTGTAGGTGAGAAAACGTCGTGTACTGTACAAAGAAGGGAAAAAGGAGCCGTTCTGTCAGAGGTTGCATTCGATTCATCCCTGCCATGAATCCAGGCATTCGGGGGAAAACGTACTTTTGCTTTTGAATTGTGGTTAGAGTAGTTCAGGAAGCATCGGGAGTTGTTGATCTCATTATTTTTCTACACAAGTGTGAGATTAGGCTCGAATTCTCAGTAGGAAAGTGGATTGTGTTAAATGGAGTAGTGCATTAGAATTTTATGGGTTTCTTTTCCCTTCAACAGGATCTTTCTATTAAAAACTGTTAAATCTTTTAATAGCTTTTAACAAGGAGAGCTGACAGGAACAAATGCAGGTGTATGCTTTTGAGATCCTCAAATGGCTGAATCTTTCCATAAAGTATTGGAACGGAACCTGGAGAAAACATCGCTTAATAGTGTGAACACTCTATTAATTCTGAAAAAATAATAGTAGCAACCCTGGGTGGGCTGGCTTTGTGTGTGTTTGTCCACTCCTGTCACATTTTTAGTTTTCATTCCATTTTGCCTTCTATTTCTTCCAGGGAATGACAATTTTTTTTTTTTTTTGTGAGTGTTAGTTTTTACCTTTTTTAATTTGCACTGGGTAAAGGGTCACTGGAAGCCATGAGGTAATAAGGCCTCATATGCATAACCATTCATAATTAATTTAAAAAGACGTGCATTGTCTGCTTGCTTTTAAACACAGGTAGTTCAGAATTTATGGCTTTGAAAGCTAGGAAAATCATCGTCAGATAGACATAGTACGTGTTAGTTCACAGTGCTGTTTCTTCATGGCAGAAATTGTTGAAAGTATTTTATTTTTATTGGAGGAGTGAGAGTAAATTCATTATGTCCTCAGTATGACCCTTAGAAATACTTCCTAATATTTATGGATTTATGACCTCTCTTCCAGATTTCTTTATTTTGTTTGGTACTGCAAGGATTAGGATGCAGCTTAGAAAGAGTAGTCTGGCTAGGGCACAATATCTTTGATTAAAAAAAATATATAATTTTTGCTTAGAATAATTGTCATAGAGGCATGTCATCAGTGTTCTCTATATTACAGGTTTTCCCTCTAATCAGTAAGTAATCGAAATTTTCTTAGATTTTAAGTTAATATTTTTCAAATGTATAAAATAGGTTGTCAAATAAAAAATACCGTTAGCTTACAGAACACAATTATTTTTGTATATTGTTTTTTATTTTTAATTCTCATGTGTCAATCTCCATGTATATTGTATCATTGGGTGGAGAAACTGATTGCTTTTTGAAGGAGAATAATGGAGTGTTCTGTCCAGCATTTGAACAGGCAGCTTCTCTTTAGTTTTCAAAATAGTCGCCTATGTGTATACTCTATATATGTGTGTACACACATTAGTATATACCCACTTGTCATGTGTCTTTGCAAAGCAGATGATGATTGGCCCCTCTGCCTGTAAGTAGCTATTGTGCTGCGAACAGAGAAAAAACGGCCGGCCGTCAGTAGGCTGCAAGATCTGAGATACTTGTTAAGGAAATTCTGCCTCAGCATGGGTAATTTTTGTAATATGCAGAACTGTGGCACCCCGCTCTGAAGTAACTTCTGTGTTTGTCCAGCCTATTAAATTATTTAAGAAAATTTTGCTTCCATTTCATTTAATCGCCTTACCCAATCATGAGATGAGATGTAAGCTTGAAAAAGAGGCCTCTTGTTTCTGAAGAAACACATTTTCAAAGCAGATGGCTATTGCTCATGTGGATAGATTGATCCGATTGTGGAGGAGTTGTGTGATGGTAGTACAGTACCTTGTCATTCAGTTATTTTGATCATTAAGTCCTTGGCAGTGTACAGATACTTGGAGTCCTGAGGCTCCTTTTATTCTTCACTTCTGATTTGCACTGCAGTAGCTTAACACATTAGCTGGCCTCTGTGTGTGTGCTGTATACACATCCTCCTCTTTTGTGCATGTGTGTAACGTTTACATACACCTACAGACAGAGAGAGAACCTGGGTCTTTTCAAGAGTATCAAGAGTACCTGTACAGCATAAAGTATATAGGAAGTGCTAGAAAAAAAAAAAAATCTGTCGGGCTGCTCTGAGTTTGTGTGTGCATCAGTCAGTTGTTTTGCAGCAGAGAAACTCAGAATATGCCTGATTCTGTAGCTCTTTTTATGCCAAATAGATTGCCTATATTGGGAGTCCTGGCTAAGCCAGGGCTGCAGAATCATGTCCTGTGCCTCAAGGCCATTAAACAGCTGATAGTGTGGTGAATAGATTCTTGATGTCTCAATGGGAGAATAAAATATATTTTTCCCTGTGCATTTTTGAATAAATAGTGTTTAATATTCACATAGCTTCTATTTAGAAGTAGCAAATAGCAATATTCTCAGTTAGTAGCATATATATATGTGTAACGACCATATATATTTGACACTTTGTGGTTTGGTGTTCAGTTATTGGTTTCTGTAGTAGCACTTATGCCTACGTGTTGAACAGCAGGACCCTGTGTATGAGGTACAATAAAGAAGGAGAGATGCAAACCTGTCTACTGTATTGCTGCCTCTGTCGTGTAAGGATTCTACAGCTAAGCAGTTGATTACTGTCTTTTTGGCATTCTGCTCCAAATCTGTGAGGATTACAACTAAGGCATTTAAGCAGTCGCTAAATTTTCTGGTTACATATGTAACATAAAATTTTTGAAATTACTAAGCAGGGTCTGTCAGGTGATACTGTTTCATTTTGAAATAGTGTCTTAGTTAAAACTAGATGAAACTCGTGCATGAAGACTGATAGATCTTTCTCTTTCTTACTTTAGCACCTCAAACATTTTATGGTAATTTTTTTGACAGTCTCATTGTTAACGTTGGCAGTAGTTTGTTTATTCTTATGTCCTTAAGATTGTACCTGTGTCCTAGCTAGTTACATTTCAGTACTTATTCAAAATGTGCCATTTATCGGGAGGCTCTGAAGATTCTCTGTGGATATGTAAAGTAGTGTTGCCACACTCGCTGTGCATGCATGCTCAAGGCTGCAGAATTTCAGTAGCATGTGTTTGTGGTAGGCTAACTTGCTAGAATGTATTTTAGAATTGTGATTATTAAGGTACTTGGGAAAAAAAAAAACTTTTTTCTTTCAATTTTGGGGCTATTTACATAGTGCTAAATACATGTTTCAGTAGGATTGAATGAGGACTTTAATTAAACTTAAAAGTATACCTTAGTGGTTTTCAAATTTGTTTTGAAAACTAGTAATAGAAAAGCTGTACTAAGCAGTGTTGTTTTTATATTGCTTGGTGCTGAGAGAAGCAAATAAATGTAATACAGGAAAATCTTGTGGAGCCAGTCGTATGGGAGTAAAATTTACTTTAAATGAGCCTTACCTGTTAATAAATTTAAATATTGCTTTTTAGTAAGCCTGAAAGGTTTCTGTACATCTGATGTATGTTTTGCCATTCAGATCATAAGGTTACCTTTTGAATTTTTTTGTTATCCAGTCGTACCTGTTGATGCTTAGTGCTACACAGAAATGCTCATGTGCTGGCACAGTGCTGCCGTGTTTGTGTTGCACGTGAGCCAGAGGGTTTCTGTTGTTGTACTTCCAGTTCTGAGTGTGACATCCAGTGATCCCCCAGGAATGTATCCGCTCCAGAAGGGCCAAAGCCATCCAGGGTGGTGTTCCACTGCAGCTGGGGAATCAGGGATGAATGGATTACAAGATACCTATGTAATTTGCGAACAATGCATTTTGGGGATATTAGACAGCTAATTTATACAGGATTACTTCTAAGTAACTTTGTTTTCTCAGTAACAGGGTTCCAAGTGTGTTTGATTTTTATACTCTTTCCAGTGTGCCTTGCACTGTAGTAAGAAACCGTTCTTCCTGTTGTACAGGGTAGGGAAACTGAGGCACTTAACATACACCTTCCGTCAGGCAGACCCACGTTGGTACAACTGAAAACAGAGGTCTCTTAGAAATAAAGAGGGTTTTGGTGCCCTAAACTTTAGCTTTTAAATAAATCCAGTCTTACTGTGAACACATTCTGTTCTGGAAGAATTTAAGCTTTACAGGCGTCTATTCAAACAACTGAGAAGACTGAGCGAAGCGAGGGATGTCTGCTGTGTCAATATAGTCACCTTAAACTAAGGGCACCATCATCTAAAATTCAAGTATTCCTTGCACTGCTTTATCATTACATACTCAATGTCATCTATATAAAGTCACTGGATTTCTCATAGAAGTTAAACTCTGAAGAAAATTGAGTTGAACAAGTGCCCAGGAGCTTAGCTGGTGTTGCAGAACTTGCCTTCTGATGAATACGATGTACAGAGCACAAGTGTGTGCTGGGGGTGTGCGGGGGTGCATGCATAGGCTTCCTTACCACCAAGTCTGGTTGTTTTACCTGGCAGATAAATGGTCTTCATTTTTAAAATGAACAAATTTGATGTAGAAGTCACAATAGTTGTGTCTTGTTTAGAGATTGCTTTTCATATGGGAGTGGTTCTTACTGCAAAGTATAAAGTACCTTTTAGCAAATTTGTATTTCCTATATAGGTAGCTTACTTCATCTGAGGACACCAGCAACTATTTAGAAAATTGTGTAACCTAAGATCATTATTCTAATGCTATTATCAAAATGCTTCATTTATATTTATTAAAACCAATGCAAAATCTGTGTAAAAGTTTTCAGCAGGGATGATTTGAAAGAATGATGCTATATCGTGTGTTTATATTCATTGTAGTGGAAATGTTAATTTCCTTATGACCTACCAAACCAAGTCGTGAGGCTGCTGAATTTCTGAATGTGTAGTGGCTGACTTGTGAGTATAAACCAGAGCTTGATGGTTCTGCAGGTGTGTAAGGAATTGGTACAGAGCTATCAGTGTGTGATCTACTTGCTTACTACTTCTTGCATTAGAGTCATGGTGGGTTTAGTAACTATGTCAGAAGGACTGAGCATTTGTAGAAGTATGTAATCTGTTTATTAGTTTCCTTTCTCCAGTTTCAAGAATTAGGCAGTTAATCTTTAGCACCTGAACTTGCCCAATTGCCCAACGGTGTTCTGCATTTAAGAATTCACTGCTGTGCCCTCTTTTCCCTCCTGCTTTATGGTCTTCTCAGACTTGAAACAGATACTGAATTTAGGTTTGTGATCTAATAGTTGTTTATGAAGACATCTATCTGAATGATAGGCCCTCTGACACTTGCATCTGTAGGGCTGTGTCACTGATCTCCCTTTGCCACCCCCATTAGTCTCTTTCTGACCAGTGGGGCGTGGGGAAGGAATTTTCTGCTAATCTTTTTTTCTGCCTTTTTTTTCCTAAGAGATATGTACATTGGATTTTTGGGTTTTTTACTTGTTTTCTTTAGCATGTTTGTTAAAAATAATAATAATAATGAAAATGGGAAAAACTAATGTATAAACCCCCTTTTGCTTTTTTTAGGTAGTAGTGTCAGCTGGGTTGCTAACAGGGTCTTGTAAGTGTCTACTTTAAACTGTTACACTCAGGTTTTCTTTTTCCTTGAGAGATTTGTTTGGTGTTTATCTTGGGTATCTTACTCAAAAAATAAATCTTAGTACGAGGAGGAGTTTCTGTTGGATGTGGGTAATTTTTTTTTTTTTTACCAGTGTTAGTTGCAAAATGGTTTTGATTCTACCCAGTTACTGAATCAATTTATTTGCCCTTTAAAGACCATGTAGCCAGGTCCACTGTGAAGTTCTATGGTTGTAGCTACATAGGAAATTAATCACACCTTGACTAATAGCTGTTGTGGCAAACCCCTTTGTATTTAGCTTACCATTGGTGTGGTGGTGTGCCTGCACTGGCGAAGTAACAGCCTTTATAAGTAGCCTCTCCTGAAGGATTTACAGGTTTGGCTGTTAAGATAGTGGTAACTTGCTGAGTTTTTCACAAGGTGCATAGTTCCACAACATGTTCTGGTCATGTTTTAAAAGCACAAAGTGAACTGTGTTGCGCAGGAAAGAGAGGGCTCTCTTGCACTAGCATGGTCCCTAGCACAGCTGGCTTTCACAGAAGGACCTGAAGTTTGAGCAAGGTTGGGTTTTTTTGAGTAAAGAGAGAATTCATTCAGGAAATCCTGAAAGGAGAGATCAGATCCTGTTTTAAAACAGAATTGTAGTCATGTGTGCTGTTCCCAGCGTGGACAGGGCTTAATTCACAGATTGACTGAAGCGGAATAGTGCCTTCTTTACACAAGCAGTGAATTCAGCCATGGTAAGTAAATTATGTGACTTCAGGAAAGTGGTATTGGTAGAGGATTGGTGTAGGAATTCTGACTAGCTGCCGGCATGGTCTCAAGGTAGCTGGTTTCGCTGTTGGATGCTTCAGTTTCCCTATGTTAAATTAAGGATAATATTTGCCATATTTAATTATTTGAGTTTGATGTGCAGTTTTAATTACAGTGTCATGGAGAACAAATAGGCAGCGTAAATACTTGTTGTGTGAAGGTACCCAGGCTGTGCTGTACCTTCCTCTCTGCTTGGTTGGGATCTGAGATGAGGTGTTGCCGACACTGATCGCGTTATTTGGTTAGCTTGTCAGACTGGCTTGTTTGTAAGCAAGATACTGAAACGTCAGCTCTGAAAATTTCTTTTGAAAGCACAAGGACAGGATTTGTAGTTCTTAAATTTTATTCTTTTAAAGTTAAAAATAAAGATAAGGAGGCTTGTTTTGACAGCATCAAAGGAATATGCTGGTTTATTTGCAGCCTTTGATTTGGGTGGAATGTATGGAGTTCTTTATTTTTTGTGTGTAGCAATTTACGTTGTGAATATTTTGGATATTCTGTTTATATGAAATGGTAGTATTGATGTCTTACTTTCAGGCAGGATTTATGGAAAATAATTGTGCTTTTTTTTTTTTTTTTAATTCACTGTTACTTAGTTGCTGGAAATTCCCTAGTCAAGAAAAATGAGCATGTTCTTTAGAGCTGTTGCTGTTTTAATACGAGATATTTACAGATGGTCATAGGCAGAGGCTATTTAAAGAAATATTTCTGGAAAAATACAGGTAGGTACGTTTGAGGCTGTTTTAGTTGAGTACCAGCAATAGCAAAATAATTTTACTTGGCAGTTTTGCTTATATTTGAAAGCCTTTCCTTCCTATAGACAGAAAAGTGACTCTGTGAGGCAGAGAGCTGCACGGTGCCCCGTATTTAGCGGTCATGAAAGGTGCCAGGAATATTTAGGTAGCTGTTAGCTGGTTGCATCCTGTTTTCCGCAGTTCGTTCTACTCCGAAGTTTTGCTGGATGGAGGCATTTCCAGGCTGCAGAAACGCTGGGTGGGGAGCGAGGGGAGGAGAGCGGGGCCGGCTACAAACGTGGTATTTGTAGCGTCTGTGGAAGTTTCACACATGAAGCAAACTAGTTAGCCTGTATAGCGTCACATGATCAAAATATTTTTCCCCTGTGCGCTGCCAGAAGCTATCTATTGCTTTTCCACAATCCCGCTGTCGGGCAGCAGGCCAGGGCGTGCGCGGCGGCCCCTGACGCGGCGAGCGGCTCCGTTCTTCGCCGCCCCGGCCGGAGTGCCCTGACCCGCAGCGTGGGGATGAGCCGCCTGCGCCCTCCGTGGGAGCTCGCTGCCTCGGGAGGAAAGGGTGGCGGTGGCGTGGGTTTGCTTCTGTGCTTTCTTGTCCTCCTTCTTATTCCTCGGGGAATGCGACAGCCGTTCCTCCCGGACCTGGGCTGAGGTACAGCAAGGCGATGGGTGGGAAGGGGGGCTGCCTGTGCGGGCACCTGCCGCAGGTGAGCTGCTGCCGGAGGAGAGGCGGCGGTTCGGGCAGCGCCTTCTCCTTTCCGAGGACGCTTCTTGACGGCGTGTCACTTCGGTGCCTTTCGAAGGTTTTCTCCCCTGCCACCCTCTGCCTTCCCATCTTTGAAACAGTGTTGCGTGGAGGATTACCAGTGGTTTTCTTGAAGTGAAAGCGGTTCTCTTTAAGCTTTTTTTACTTTAAAAATTTGCTAACTAAGAGATACTGTATTTGTTTATGTTATATTCCTCCACCTAGTCTGGGGCAAAACCATTTTTCCTGCTAACAAACCGTAGGAGCTACTGCTTCGGTGACATTTTTGACATTTTAAACTTTCTGTAGAATACTCCATTCGTTGTTGAACATGTGGTATGCAAATACAGGGGAAAAATAATGCTACAATGTATTTTGTTGTGGTTTGTTTTTAAGCATTAAAAACACATTTTGCTTTTCTAATAAACCCTATAACCAGACCTTTTAATGTTTTGATATAAATAGCAATTACACTAACTGGATCCAACCACAATGAAAAAAAAAACCAAAACAAAAAAACAACATTTAAAATCATTCAGAAGAAAAGTTCCCAACTTAATTGAGCTCTTCCTTTTAAGAGGAGGGGCTGATTAGGTAGCATCCAAAGCAAACTGCCTTGTGTTTTAGAACAGTCTTCTTTAAGTGCTCAATGTGTTGGCATAGTTGTGGACATTTAAAAATAAGAGATTGTTCCAAGAATTAGCTAGGGATTTGAGGGCTACTGCAGCCTAACGAGTTTTATATGTGAATGCTGGTGACAATCGGAATGTTTTCTGGATGAATTGAGACCCTCAAAAAGGTTTAGATTTGGTTACAAAGGTCTGATGTCTTATGTATTAGTGTAGCATTTAGAGATTCAGTTGTTCTTGAAGAACTTGCCAAATGCAGCACTTTGTGAACAAGCAGTGGAGAGAGATTGCCTGCCCCAGGAAGGCTTTTTGCATACCCCTCCATTTCTCATTTTAGTTCTTCACAGCTCATTTAATAATAATATTAATGATAATAATATGCTTTGTTGTTAGGAGGAAGGTCGGAGAGGGCCTGAGTGAGCTGTTACTTTGCTAGAGTGTGGTTGGCAGAATGGTGGATGCATTCCTATACTTTTTCTGGGGATACTAACGCTATTACTTGTCAGCTCTGGTGTGGAATATGGTGGCTCAAGGCTTTTCCTCTTCATTTTATTCTGCAGAGAGTGAGAGTGTTCTGTGGATTATTTGCTTCTGTTTCACTTCTTTCCTTCCTGAAGTTATACTACTTTACTTTATGCAAATGTCACCATCTTTTTATTGCTCCTTTGTCGTGTCATACTTCTTTTTCCTTCTTTAAATGTTATCTCTAAACTCCTAGCTTTCTTACTTTCCAAGTCATTGGAGTATTGGAAAAGTCATCCTTATTGTCTCCTCCCATTTTAGAGTTGGATGGGAGTGAGTAGTGTCACTATGTACCCAGAGAGAAAATGGCTTTTGAGTGACACTAGTACTCATCCTCTGACTTACATTTGCTCCTCTCTGTCCTCCAAGGAATCTGTGCACAAAAGATGTTGAGGAAAGGGTGACAGCAAGGAAAGTGCCTTTACTAGCCAGCTTCCTGTGTAAGCTCTTCGAGTGACCAGAGGTCAAATTGTGCTTAAAAAAAAGGCCATAAAAAGAGGCAACAAATCAGGCCCCCAAATCTTGGCAAGACTTGGCAGTGCAATAGAAGGAATCCTGCAAGTAGTTACCTAGGGGTGATGGTCGTGTTGTTTTTTTAAGGTTCCTCTAATGCCGATAGTCTAGGTAATAGCAGACTTAAAGAAGAGGAAAGAGGGAAACAAAGGAGACAAAACCAAGCTGGAATGTAAATGTTGACATGCACGGTTTCTTTACTTTTTACCTGGCATGGCAGCTGTAATTGAAAATCTCTCTTTATATATTTGCCCAAAAGATATTTGAAAAGATGTCAGGATGAAAATTGGAAGTGTGGTGTTGCTGTGCATATGGAAAGTATAGAAAAGACAGGAACTGAGGAAACTGCATGTAATTGTCTGTATTAAGTAGTGAATGTGCTCTGCTAGATGCAGTCTATTCTAGTACTTGATATTTTATTTCAGAGATTTCTTTTCCTTTCACTTCTCCTCAGAAGGTTGTGGGTGTAGAGAGAAGCAAGCTGCCATCTATGGTTGGTTGGTATTCCACTATGTCATATTTTCTTTGGGAGGGATGTAGCTTGTTAAGGTGGTGAATGAAGCCCTTTTAAAGTTAGTTAAGGTTCTATTGTTCTAGGAGAATACTTTAGGAATTCAGAGAAGAACAGCAAATTTCTTCTTGCATGGTACTCTCCAAATTCTGTTACTTTGCCTCTAAGAAGACCTAGATGTTGATTTGCAACGGTCTTCCTTAAAAAAAAAAAAATCTCAGGTTTACTTTGATAGCTGCTTATCTTTTCGGTTTGAAAAAGCTGAATCTGACTTACCCTTTTTGTTCCTTCTCTTTACTCTTGCTTTTTAACATTCGTTTAAATTTTTTCTTTGCTTCGGATTGATGTCTTCCTTGAAGAGATGGAGGAAGAAAGTAGGTGGTTTTTGTTAAGGCTTGCAGCTGGTTATGGCATCATAACAAAGTTCAAACAATGATGATTTGTGATGACGTTTTTACTTGGAGTAAAACTTGCATGCAGTTGTCTTACTTGAGCAAGTGGTCTCAGCCAGGGTGCCAGGAATAGCTGGAAAAGGAGTCTTTCCTCTCCAGAAGTGGGGTTGTATATCCTATTGTAAACTGAGGAGACAATTAATATGACAGTTTTTAATTTAAATTCTTTTTTTTCTCAAACGTTTATCTGATACTGAGCGCTCAGTAGCATGTTCTATCTGTCATTTTTTAGGTGAACGCTTGGGAGTAAGCAGGGAATAGTTTTTTAAATCGAGTTAATTCTTTACACATTCATCAGAAGATCCAAGTGGGTGTTACTCAAAAAGGCAGCCTTTTATTCTTCTTGGCTTTTGAGGATCAGGGGCTGAAACAAAGAGCAAATTAGCAGGAGAAAGGTTGTAACACATACATTTATAGGAAAATGTGTGTTGAACTAAACGGTCATGTGCCTTTTGTGTAGATACCAAGCCAGAATTTCTTTGGGGAAAACTGAAGAAAACTTGAAAACCTTATTTGTTTACCTCTGCATTTTTTTCTGTAGCCTTTTGTTAGCACTTCTTGGGCACTCTTCTATCGAGTTTTGTGTTGCTAAATGATCTTACACCAAAGGGTGAGTCTGATGGTCGTCTGAAGCTGATCTAAGACTTCAGTTCTGCTGAAAAGACCAGTCTCGCCCTTTTATCAGCTCCCTGCTGCTTCCCTTGTGTCTAAGGTGAGTTGCATCAGCTCGATGATTTGTCTGAAAACTAATCCTGCCAAACAAAACCTGTGAATGGTTCTAGCTTTCAGCCAGGTCATTGAGCTGATCTGACTTGCAGCACAATCTTTGAAGCACAGAGGTAGGGCAAGGGGGAGTGTGGTGTTCAGCTGGGGGCGGGCCAGAGTGGAACAGCTCTTTTGGTGGTGGTACAGGTTTCTATCAGCTTCAACTCGTAAGACTATATATTGGGTGTAAAATTACTCTGTAAATAATGTAAGACTATATCTTGGGTGTAAAATTGCTCTGTAAATAATAACAGATATTTACTATCTCAAAGTTTCTGTGGAGCAGGGAATCATTGTTATCCCTGTCTTAAAAACAAAAGAAGCCGAGGCAGAGAGTAAAAGACGTTTGTTTGTTTGTTTTGGCAAGATAATAATAATACAGAGTGCGCGGACTGCAGTGGCCAAATAAACATTCAGTATCTTTGAAATACTAGATGTGAAGGGTGGGATTTATCTAACCGTATGTATTGTAGGGATTTATACTTGATATTTTCGTGTAGGCTTTTCTTCTTTGGTGTAAAGAAATAGGAATTCCTTGATGTGAATCATCTCATCCTGAAGTACACATGTAATGCATGCTCTAAAAGCTACATGTTTTTCCCCTTGCTCTAAAGAGGGTCTAAGATAAGCTCAGGTGTTGATGTCAAAGGGCAGGTGAAATTAATTCCTTCCACTATTTATGGTGTTTTCAAATCATACAGGCAAATGACTCTAGACTTCTGTTGGAGTTCTAGACTAACCTTCCTCTTGTTATCTTGCTAACCCATTAGAACTAATGGTTTTAATACCCATTTCCTGCTAAGCTTAATAAATTTCTTTTGTTGTCCTTTTTTTATAATACCCATTCAGAGTTTTTCCTGCTGTTTCTTTTGATACGTTAAATTTTTGCAAGTAAGAACTGTCAGTGTTTCTTTTCAAGCATATTTGCAGACATGAGGCATACTGGCAAATTTGAAAATAACAGGATGAATTTCCAGATCAGTTGACCTTAACGCTTAGGTACGCAATTTCCGTGCAGAGATGCAAGCTTTTGATTTGGAAATAGGGCAGCAGTTTTGTCGTGTAGATGTTGCTTCACAGTCTATTGAAAATTCTTCACCCCTTGCTGGTACTTCAGCTGCAGCAAAGTGGGCACCTCTGGGAGGGAGCTGCCTTGGTGGTCCTACTCGCCCAGCGCTGGTGCTTCCTGTGGCTTGGCAGCCCTCCCTCCAGTCACTCCAGGGGATCTGTTTGAGGGACATCACACAGGGCAGTAATCCCGATGAGCACTTTGGCAGGGCTGAGGAGTTATGCTGGACATGGGGAGGAAGGAAGGGGCATCCCAGTTGAGGAATCTCTGCCACCAAGGGAGCAGGTGTCTGTGGGAGAAAACAAGGCGTGTTAGGAGTGCTGCAAATTGTGTTCCAAAACCAAAGTGACAAAGGCTGATGTAATGCTGAAGGATGAAATTATTCAGAAGTACAAAAGAACACACAGGGATGCCTATCTTGCAGAGAGCTCTTTTGGGCATTGCAGTTTTTAAATAGAAAAAAATAATATATTTATAGGACTGTTAATGATGAAAAAGCACATTTTGCAAAAGGGGTTTACCTATGTGTCCTGCAAAAAGGTTACCACAATCCTTAATTACCCCTAGGGTCATGTGAACCTTTCTGAGTGTTTAATGTGCCCAAACTGAAGTTTTATTGCTATTAGTATTTCTACTTATTGGTGTGGCAGGATGTCAGTGCTTTCCACTTTTTGGAGGCTGGCATAACCAGTGTTCCTCTTTGCTCCCTTTGTAAGGGATCTTTCTTGCAAACAGTGGCGATTTGACTTAAGCTTGGGTTTCTGAGCTTGGTACCTTCTGAGAAGTTACTTGTTTCCAAAAGATTCTGCAGAGTCTTTTGTAATTTTATAGTTTGTATATCTTTTATGGTTCTTCTTTATAATTTGAAGTTCAACTAGTGGCATGGTTTTTAGATGTACTTTCCTGCCCCCCCCAAATGTGTATGAGGGGTGGAGGAGGAAGCCATGCTTCCCAGTTGCCTGAAATGTTTTAACTTCTATAGCAAATGAGGTGAGAATGAAATTGTCAGAAGGACAGAGAGTAAATTATTGAAGCACTTGACTGTTTAAAGTATCAGGGGATGTACTATAAAAGGTGTGAGTCTAACAGTCAAATGTGTAAACAGCACCTTCTTCCTTCCTTGTACCTGATCTCTCACCACTTGCTTTATAAGATGAGAGCCTAAATCAGTGTGGGAGATATCGCAGCCATGCTCAATGTGTTAGTTTATGATGCCTCCACCAGAAGAATAATCTCTTGCCATAGAGGATAGCAGAGAGAAAAGCATTTTCAAGGAAGATTAATTAAAGTAATTCATCACTTTAAAATGAAGAAGGTTCATCAAACAAAAATAAAAGCTAAGTATTTTATGTACCTCTATTGGAATTTGATAACCGTTTGTTTTGCTAGAAAATATATGTGGACTGGGCACCTAGTGCTTGTCTACACAAGTAAATTTAACGGTACAACTATGTGCTATAATTATGTGCTATAATTATACCAATATAACTCCCTATGGAGACACTCTTATACCAGAATAAGAGTTCTCATGGTTTATCTTATTCTGCTTCCAAAGCATGTAAGCTTAAGTAGGAAAGGGTACTCTTATACTGGAGTAAGTTTCCACACCGAGCTAGTTATATTGGCATAATTATGCATTTTTTTCCTTTAGTGTAGACAAGTCCCTAGTGCCTTTTCAGCTTTGAACTTTAGTTAAGAATTTCTTGGTTGTGGTAAGTGTCTAAGCATTTCCATAGTATATTTTTATAATGGGACTTGGGTATTTAAACCAATTACTTAGGCCAATTAACAGCTTCCTAGGTTGTGGATAACAACAGGATATAAAAAGGGATCAAAATTCATGTTCCTAGCTGCTTGGATATATACCTGCTGCTTCCCCTCACCCTGTGGTTTTACAAGTATGCAGCGTATAACGCAACAGGTGGAGTAGTCTGTGGCTATCTATTGAATTCTGTGTTGGACACTTTCTCCTGTTTCTCTTGATTCCTTGAGGTCTGTTTTGCAGTGGCTCTAGTTGTGTGCATCTGTATGGATCATAGAAAGAAGCTTCCTTGATGAAGTTAAAAAATGCTTCCAGAAATGTTAATAGTTTGGAGGGTTGCTGCAATTTATTGATCTTCACACAAGACAGTTAGGATCTTGCTAGGCACAAGCTGTATAAGGAGCAACTCAAACTGGATGCAGAAGGAGGGAGGAGTGCAGGTGCTCTTCTGGTATGTGATGTAGTCAGAGAAAGGGTGATTTAGGTGTGATCTCTCATGCCTGGTTCAGTCAGAACTGGGTACCTAGAGAGATATTTACTTGGTCCGTGCTTTGAAGTTGGCCATCTCCTCTGGTTCCCTTCTACCTGTATCACCTTTGCTGCTTAGAATACAGCACATCTCATCCTTACCATAACACCTCTCCCAAACCAGGAATATGTAAACATTTCTGTACAGTATTTTAGCAGTTTTTGCAAATGCTAACATAAATCCTTAGAAACAGTTTTTCTTACATATCCTTTTTACTTCTTGTGAAATGACTGGTTTGAAAACAAACCTTTGGTCCTTTTTTTAATCAATATTTCTAGTACATTTTTAGTGTTATAATGTCCATATTGTCTCATTGTGCTAGAAATTGAGGATTATGACTTCAAATGAAAAGCAAATTGCAGAAAAAGGGGAAGTCTTAAAATAAAATAGAGATGATGTAATAGCCTCCAACTCATAGAAGAGGAAGGCTGGAAGGGACATCAGGAGGTCATTTAATCCATCCTTCTGCTCTGAGACAGGATAAGACAGACCTAAACCATTCATGACAGGTGTCACTCTGTCCTGTAGTAGTAACAGGCTGAGCAAAAAGGAATTATTTATACATATGCTCCTCTCCCCACCCCAAGCTTTGTGCAGGCTGAACGTGGCATAAAATTGGTGTGAGAGGACATAGGGATCCATACAGGATTGTTACAAGTATCTGAGTTGTTTCTGGTATTTGGAAACTTCATGTTTTCTGTCCAAATAGTCTAATGATGTTTGTGTAGTTTTGACTGTTATGCTAATTTCTAATTTTATCTGTTTTCAGGTGTATTTTTTTCCATTACCTTTGTAACCAGTGTCTCATCATCTAGGGCACTGAGCAATTTAGTTTGAAAATGTGTAGCATTTCCTTTTTCATACTTGACATATAATCAGTTTCGGTTTTCCTTTTTTTATTCAGTTTCTTTTATTGTGAAGGAGCTGAGCTAAAAACTAGGGGTGGGAGTGTAAAGGGAGAGGGGGAAGAATGTATTCAAAAAATAGTCATACTTGGCAGAAGAGTTGATTTTGGGTGAAATGCCAGGTTAGATACGAAGTGAATAATGTGGCTTTAGGAAAAGATCATTTTTCTTTGAAGAATAAATAGAATGTTCTTTTCAGAATTTTACACATGGTATCTACAACACTTTAATCCTAAATAGAAATTTGTAAATGAGCGTCAGATGAATGACATCTTTCTAAATTGGACAATACCCAAAATTGGAATTGCACATACCCTGTTGCTGAACTGAGTCTTTGGGCTTGTTTGTTCTATTTTGCCTTTTGGTTATATCAGCTGAGAAACATCTGTCTTTGCTGCTAAATGACCTCCTCTGACTGGGCCAAGTGATTTTGACAGAATGAATTGTCTTCAGCCCTCATTGGCTGCAGGAAGAGGCTGCTGTAAGTGTTGGAGAAGAGAGAAAGATTAGATGTAAATATACCCAAATTGCTGTTGCCCTCAGAAATAGCTTACTCAGACGTACAGGAAAGATTCCCCATACCTATACTGCTTTAGTGTTTATGAAAGCAGTAATTTCTTCCCAATTAATCTGGTTGTTAATTTTAATTCTGTTCTAGATTTGGTAATTTTAGGAAACAGGGAATACTGTGTTTTGGGTTGTGCCCGAAGGGGAGCTTGATTATCCTCCCTAACAAATAACAGGGTTTCTTTGAAGTGCTTTGGGGAAAGCTATGTTGGTATTTTTGCATGATTGCTGGTGTGGGCTCTGTTAAGGACTGGGAAATATGAAGTGGGCATAGAAGTGGAAAGAATCCAAGAGTTTTCAAGCAGACAGAATTTGAAAATAATGGTTCCTGTGGTGGGAGAGGGGAAGAAATTCTATGAATATGGCATAGTCAGGTTTCCTGTTAAATGGTATTTTTTTGGATGGGAAATACTGAAGTAGTAGATCAGCTTTCCGGCTTTCATGTTTCTCAGATGAGATATGTCTAATATGTTGATTTTAATTTAAATGGTGTGAAGAAAGTTATAATTTATTGAAAACGCATGCCTTCTTTGTATAGAAACTGTATGTTCTGGATAGTAGCTGTACTAAACCATGCACTTAATTTTCAGCATCCAGGATAATTTGTTGCAGAGGTGTTCATACCCATGATTTATCCTACTTCCCTATTTTTGCACTTATCCATGTCCATATGTTATATGCATGTGTTTGTGCTGAAGTGCTTTAGGGTGTTTCGAAGTCTGCTAGTGTTTGTGGAAGATTTTGTGCCTTTTGTCATGATCCTGAAAAGAGCAATGAAGACTTAGTAACTTTTGCTGGTTTTGAGCGAAAAAGTAGGTGAAGGTGCTAGGGTTAACCCAGAATTTGACCTAGTTTAAACCTAGGTCAGAATTTTTTCCCAAGGAAGCCATAAGAAACATGGTATTAATATACAGATATGTTTTTGGAGTCTGTTCTGTAAAGTTCTTTGGGAATAATTCACAAATCTCTGCAAATTTTTAAGTTTGTTTAAAACCTGTGGGTATAAGAACTGATAATGTTTTTAGATCAGTGGAGCTTTTAGGTTTTTTTCTGCCATTATTTATTTTTCTTCTACAATGTGTTTATATAAATTCATATATGTTGATCTAAAGAGAAATTTTCTTTTTTTTTTTTCTTGTAGAAATTAAAGCTGAACAGATCCCTTAGTACTTTGAGGTTTTGACTTGCTGTGTGTGTCTCATAGCATGACTGCTAAATGCTAACTACACTAATAGTTCTAGAATTACCCAGTTGCAGGATGTTCTTGCCACCATGACCATCTTTAAAGAGAAATTTACAGCTCTGGTAATATTTGTCCTTTTAATTCTAAAATCCAGATGAAGCATAATCCCAGGAGTGTTGTTTTGCTGTTGCAATGTAATCTTTTTCAGATGATACATGATTTAGTTGGAAACAAATTAGCAGCTCTGCATGCCTAAAGAAAGCAATTTAATAAACAAGATTTTTGTAAGACTTAATCAGAATTGTAAAATGATACTTGGGAATCAGCTACATTGTACAAAAGAGCTGGTGTGAATATAGGCATGTGTGTGAATTCATGGTTTCCAATCACATTGTTCTCTCAAGTAACACAAGGGCTTTGACCTTCGGTCTACTGTTCTCATTTATTACTTCACTACTAAATGTTTTCAATCAATAATGAAAATCTTCTTTCATAACTGTAGTTGTTCTGCTGATTTGTTTTAATTTTTATGTTAACTACTGAAAAAAGCTGTTTTCTAAGGATTTCAGTCAGCTGCTGCTGAGTTTCTTTTTGCTCCTTCCCAGAAAGTTAGTTCCATGCTCCTGACAGTGGTTGTGTGGATGGTGAAGGTCATAAAAAATGCAAAATAATCACAGGCAGTTACTCACCAAAGTCTGTTGCTTCAGTTCCACACTATGGGTGTCTAGCCCCAGACTTTCTATCTGTATCTAGTTGACCCTTGGACTAAGCTGATGAACCGGGACAGTGGATTTTTATGATGTTCAACCAACATGATACACAGACCGTTACGTAAGGATGGCAAAAAAAGATGAACCGGTTAGTTCCCAGGTAACTATTTATTTACAACCAAGGGTTTTCAGTCTTTACAGGAAAGAGTTTTAATGTAGAGAATATATTATGAGAGAAGCAGTTTCTTGGCAGTTGAAGAAGTGACAGAGCTTCTGTTACAGAGCTGAGTTTGCCTTCTGGTTATCCTGATCTTAAATATATCCTTTAGGAATTTTGCATTTATTGGGTCTAGCTAGGGGCTTTCTTCTGTTTTCTTATTTAATTAAGACCACTTCTTACCTATTAAAAAAAAAAGAGAAAATACTAGGTTTGAAAAGAGAAAATGCTAGATTAATGAGTAAGCTATGAGGCTAGAAACCATCAAATACGGAGTCAGTGCCTTACACTTCTTTTTAACATCCCAGTCTGCTATCTCTTGGTGTGAGTAGGGTGGCTGATTTTTTTTTTTCTCCTTTTTCTGAGCTTCTTTGCTTCCTAGTGTGGCAGAGGAATATAACATTTACAGATCTTTGGCAACTCTTTCTGAGTCTGGCCATGATTTTCTGAACTTCCCTTAGTTGCAATCTCACATTATGGAAAACAATGAACTGCTTTTTTTTTTTTTTGCATGGTGGAATTTTCTATTCTGTTATCCTTTTTATGCCTCTCTATCCCAGTATCGTATCTATTTTGTAAGTGGCTTTTGTTTTATTTTTCTGATTTTATTCATCATGACCTCAGAGACCTGCAAAAAGAGAAGAAAATTGCGTTGGAGTCTTCATACCAAAGCAACTTGTTCTGTGTGCCTGGAAGAGAGTGGCAGGGCACTTTGCAGAAAGGAGTGGAAGATAATCTGTGGCAGCAGTCAGGGATGGTAGTAAGTGGGAAGGGAAGTGGGGCTGGACTTTCTAGAATGCCCACTAGATTGTATTATCTGGGCTCTGAATTATTCTGGAACTGTGTTCTGGTGAGGTCCGTTACAAATGCTAGCAGTAGGTATAACTCAGTTTTTGAAGAGTTGTCATTTGTTTTTTTTATAATAGTGTAATCTCAGAGCATGGCCTAGAAACTATATATGCTTCATTTAGGAGTACTTGATGAAATCTAGTGCATAAGGTTGAATTTGAGAAGTTGAGGGGCTTATTTTTGGACTTATGTTAGAAATAGGTCATTTTCTCAAAGGCATTAATACTGTTCCAAGTCATCTTAAGGTAGAAATTTAAGGTAGTTTGGTTTTTTTTTTAAGGGAAAAGGTGTTTCCAGACACCATTTCCTTTTGAACATAAGTTTCTGAAAGCTAGAATACTTTGTTACAGCCTATGATGTGGGTTCTTCTTTTTATAAACTTACAGAGTTATGGTTTGTTTTTTTCCTCCCTTAGCCTACTTGTTTCTGACTCCTTGTCCTGTTTCTTGTTGATAATAACTGACATCAGTCTCCCCAAAGTCTTCATGTCTTGTTCCTTGTTCAGAGTGCATATAATATGTGTTATGATGAGGTTGAAAACCCAGTCACAGAAAGGTGAAGTGTTGTGCTCATGTTTGCATAGCAGGTCAGCTGCTGAGCCAGGAATAGAAGCTTGGTCTTATGACTCGGTGCCCTCACCACTGGCCTGCACTGCCTCTGCAGCACAGGTCTTTTCCGAGAATGTAGTAGTGATGGGGTATAGAAGTAGCTACAGCAGTTATGGAGCTTTGCTTTCAACTCTACCAGGACTTTGAGGCTTATACATAGCTTAAAATACAGGGAGAGAAAAAAAAGCTTTCTAAAGGAGCTCCTAGATAAGTTCTGTAAAGTTCTGATTTGCTTTGCTGTGCTTAAAACAAAAAAAAACCCCTAGTTTTCCATAAGGTTGTGGATGTGGAAAAAAAGTTCTATGTGTTTGAAAGTCAAACTCTACTCTACAAATAACCTTAAGAGCGGCCTGTGATTAAATCTTTTGTATATTCAACAACAAACTCATTTTATGCAACTGCAACTATGATAAAATTGAATTAAATGAACCTGTCTCTAAGAAAAGAGGCTGAATAGCTGAGTAGCACATTATTCAATGAATGGAAAACGGGGAGGCTGGCTGAAATGGTTGGAAAACAGTTTTAGCATTCTATCAGGCTAAAGAGCAATTCTGTGAAATCACTGTATTTGTTTCCCCCCTACCTCCCCGCCCTCAATTTTTAAATAGCAGTGCTCTTCATACTGTCAGAATTCAGTGTTGTGACACCCCTACTCAAAAGTTATGACAGCAGTGTAATGACAGCTACTGCCTCTTGAGAATCAATCAGGCAATTAATTTTGTAAATGAAATGCTGATTATACAAAGCTTCACATGAGAGGCCCAGTGATTAAAATCAATTTAACAAATTGTTTCAGGTGGGACTTGATTAATAATTTGCCATAAATGCTGAGGATATATGACCAGCATACCTTTTTGTGTGTGTGTGAATATAGAACTATATATAACGCTTGGAGTGGAAAAAATCTGCAGCTAACTGTGTGTACTTCTGGCTTGTGACCCTGATGTGATTGGTTATGCCTTTTTGTGGGTACACTGTTCTTCCCGGTGTCTGTAATGTCACTTTCTCAGCTAGTGCTCTCTCCAGCAATTAAATATATCTAACTTCTAATTTTATTTTTGCTAATAAAGCCAAGTAACTGAGAAAGCGTATTCAGATCTACTTGAATGTTTGTTAGGTTTAGGAAGATTTATCTTTAAAATCTGAGCTGGATGTGGGATTTCTTGCATTCATTCCCCTCCCCCCACCCCACCACTTCTTTGACTTACCAGTTTTCAGGGCTTTCTGCGTTTTCCCCTCCTATTCTAGTACTTCTCTGCAGGGAGCCTTCCTACAGAGCTCCCTTCATTCCATTCGAGGCTGCTCTCTGCTCCTTGCCTGACGGACACTATTTTTAGTACATCCTTTTCTGTCCATCTAACCCCGTGTTTGTGTAAGAGCTGTACAAAGTAGGTAAGGGAATTTTTTTCAAGTTCCAGATGGCAGCCATGCACAGTGAGTGAAGGTGTTTACTTGTCTAGGAAGCTGAGAACCTCATTGCCAGACAAAATAGAAGTAACTGGTATTCTGGGTGGGGCGTTTCTTTTTTTAACTTAGTTTTCTGGGTTTATGAATGGATTTTCTCTTCCATGTTGAGCCAAAGTGTTGGCTACTGAGGAGGCCTTTCGGCTGTGAGACATACTCTGGTGAATCTAGCCTGAAAACTTTAAGATACTATTTTCCCTTACTATCTGCCTTGCTCTCCTGCCACAGGTTACTATTTTGGTAGCAGAAATGGCAGATTGAGAATTGTGCCCATGTCTCGTCTGCTCCGGTGCCAAAGCTGTTGTATTGCTGCAAAACTACCCTACATGGACAGTTAAGTTTGGATGCTGGACTGTGGATGGAAGTAGGTAAAGAATGGTCATGATCTGGCAGCAAGTAGGAAAAGCAGCCAGAATCAGTGACACGCTATATGGTTGCCTGTAAGTTTGTTAGAAGATACCTGTAAGAACCTCTAAATTCTGCTGTGGTAGAAATTACTGCTAATTTGCTGGGAGCACTTTTGCTAAGAGAGTAGAGCTTCTGCATGCCTTAAAGGCAGTCTCCTCTGTATGGAACATCCACTTTGGAGAAAACAGATATAAACGCAGGAAGATAATTCCTGAGTGTTCCTGGAAGAAGCTTTGAATTAGGAAAGTGGGTTACAGAAGAAGGCTGAGTGTTCAGGTGTGAGGAAGACAGATTACACACCTTCAGATGACTTCAGAGCAATCAGGGTATTTATTACCTGTATGTCAGTAGTTGCCAGTGACAAAGGTGTCTTGAAGGACAACAGTTCTGAACTGTATAGCCATGTGGACTTGTCAGAAACATAGGGTTGGTTTGGCTATCCTGCGATAAATGTGTATAATTGCTTTTTGATGTTGTCTTAACCTTTGCGTGAACTGGTAGTGGCAACTGAAGAGGTTAGTTGTGTATACTTCACTAAAAAGATATTTATTTTCTTTGATATGTTTGTTGTGATTTGTTCTTTCAGTAGTTGTTTAGGTTTCTCTATCTACAAAATAATAACTGGAGAATAGCTGACTTGCTGACCTAATTTTCAGGCTATGTTAAAGAGGACCAAGAAGAAAACTGGAAAACGGGCATACAGACATCCTTCTCTCACACTCCACAGAGGCACTTGCTTATATAATTATTTGTGACTGTTCTAGTGGAGTAGTTGTTGATTTTTGGTGGGACGTAGCCTTTATATTCTCCTTCCTCTTTTTAATTATTTGCTTTCTGTTTTGAGTGGGAAATTATCTTTCTGATGTCTCCCTGCAGCTGAAATCAGACAGTGTGCACAGCCTTCAAGACAAGGAAAATTGCTATTTTGTTAAATCTGTGCTAGTATATGCTTCTTCATTCACTGGATTTTCCTTCATCACAGGTTTATGTTGAACTTGGCTCTTTCTTTTTCCTTCTTCCTTGTTGTGCTTGTGCAACTGCCTAATTTAAATTTTAGTAAAGTACAGACAGTAGATTTCCTATTTCAAAAAAACAGGAAGCATGTTTGCTGGTCACCTCTCAGATTTTAATGTTAATGTAAGTCAGACTTTAGTGCTGTACATTAGTAATTTTTTTAATAGTTGTTTGCATATTTCTTTAATAGATATTTAAAACACACATAACGAGACTTGTGTTTTGATACTTGCGCTTTTGTTGTGTAAAAACGTTGGCTGAGGAGTCCTTGTACATGTTCATGCAAATGATGGCATTATCTAGGAATGGATTATCTTTTCCCCAGTTGTGTCCTCATGCCAGCTGTGTCATTGTATTATAGTGAATACTTGTGATTATCTCTAGTGATAAATTTGTAACTTGGTGCCTGACCTAGAGCTGAGAGCTCCATGCCCATCTTTCTTGGAATGTTGGTAACTGATTGTCAGCTGTCTTTATTATGAGGTTTCAAGGCTTTGGTATTAATAAAGAGGGTTGGTTTGGTTTTTTTAATATGGAGACAGAAGCTTTGGCTGCAGATCAATGAATAAACAATGAGTTATTGTTTTCAGTAGCTCTAGGAGTTTGACGGCAAGCCTACTTGAGAGTGTTGAGTTCATGTAGTTTTGTTACAGGCATAAGTGATGTAGCATTAGCTGTTGGGATGCTCTGTGGCTTATAGTCCCTTTAAATTGCAGCATTTGTTGTTGTCAGCCAAACCAATGCTCCTTTCAAATTTTTGTTTAAACAAGCAAAAAAGCACACTTTCACTTGAAGAGTAGTTATCTCATGTGAATGCTCATCTTGTGGTGAATTGTTCTGTCTGCCTTGTATAAGAGCTCTACTGTCACATCAGAATCCCAGTGTGACCTTTCTAAAGGGTCTCACACCTCTTCCTGCCTTGAGACTTCAGTGGTGGGGTTCTTAGTAGAATCTTTAAACAAATAAGTTATATTTTGAGACTGTGACCGGTGTTGTTCATAAACATCTTTCAGATGAAGATTTTGGTGTTAGAAGTGAAGCATTTATTGATAACTTAACAGTGGGTGTATATATAATGCATACATAACATCAATAATGCCCTAGAAGGAAGAGCTGGTACATCTTGGCCAGACTGCTGCTCAAGTTGTTCCAGTGTGCACCCTGCCTCAGCTTTGAGCAGAGGCCAGATATCTGGGAAAACACTCATTAAACAATTAAGGGAAAATGGTGGTGTGTTTTTCTCACATTTTAGGAAAGGTGAAATAGAATCTCCAGGTACTTTCTGGTGGAGTTTATAATTTATTTGATTGTCAGGAGGAGAGCAGAAGTGGTGGTGATACTGAGTTTGAGTGGGTGTAGAATATTAATTTTTCCACTTCTGCTTATAGCAGGAATGCCAAGTTTATATATTCTTTTACACAAAACATTGATAAAATGAGCAGGTAACAGGAAAAGATTGTCTTTTGCTACTTGTGGGCAATTGTAGGCTTTTCTGTGTTCTACCTGAATGGCTGGACTGTCAGTCTAAAGACCAGAGTGAAACCTTGGCCCTACTGAAATCATTAGCAAACCTTCCGTTGGGTGTTTTAATGCGCTCACAAGGCACATAATAGGCAAAGACTTGTGAAATGCTCTGTTCTTACAAAGCCTGATAGTACATGTGCAAATGAACCTGATAGTGACACAAGATAGGCACTATAATAAAGGGGTTATAAATTATAATATTACCGTGGACTGAAACAAATAACAAGACTGAAGTATTTTGAGGAACTGCAGATCTATGCAAAGTTTAAATGAAATGCGTCAAGCTGAAGAGGAGGTGTGGAATCAGAAGCAAAAGGCAGAATCCATTCAGGCTTGCCTGGCAGAATATGACAGTAAAAAATAGCATGAGCAAACACTAGCTAAATTGGTAAAAGGTTATGTGTATATTGGGAGTAAAATAGCACTAGAGAAAAATTGGACCCTCCTGTAAAGGAAGGGAAAGGAAACAAATGAATATTGATGAATGCAATGAGACTAAAATAAAATCTAAAAAGTAGTTAAAACTTTGCAGTACAGCATGTAATAGAACCAAGTAATGGCGTGGAAGATGAGAAAATATACACGTCATCCATTCATGGTCATAAATGCCCACTGGGTTTTAGAAGAATGATGCAGTTACAGCACTGGTCTCATTTTCAGTAAAGGTTATTGAGTAGGTGTGTAGGGGTTGGCTGTTGATTGCTACAACATGAAGTGGTTGATACTTGTCATAATCACGCTGTCACCCAAAACTTGTCTTTGAAAACTGTTTGAACCGATGTTAAAGTATTTGAACTTAATAAATGTGAAAGGAACCTTCTGATAAGAAGGTTCTCAACTAACAACTCTTCCTAAATAACTTTTCAAAATGTTGTGGGTCAAAGTAACTCTTGCTATAAAAAGGAAAGTTGAAGTTTAAAAGAATGCTAAAGCTCAAAACTATACATTCTTTAAAGCTGGCAAGTCACAGTTAAATTTTTACCTCTACTCTTTGGGATGCAGTACTCAACAAGCAGCTGGTTTTTTCTTTCTCTTAAGTTTATGGCTCCAGGTCTTACTGCGTGCTGTTCTGAAGACAAAATTTGTTCTGTTGTTAGAGTTTTCGATGGTATTGATCATGGTCATATTAAATTCTAAAATCACCTCTCTGGTGAAGAGACTTTTTTGTTGTTGTTTCAGATAGGAAACTGAGGCATTGCTGTGGGAAGTTTGAGTGGCAAGTTTATGATGGCTGTAGGTTAAATTTTTTTTTGAACCCTACAGCTTCTGAAAGCACCTTCAAAGCACATCTTTCATCAAATTAAAAAGAAGTTACAGTTGTAGATACACAGCATTTCCTGCAACTTAAATCTCAGGATTTCAAGTCAGGAAATGAGGGATGCATTAGATTGGGAAATTTTGAATTTTTTTTGTTTTAGTGAAAAACTGGCAGGTGTAGGGGTAGACTACAGTTCTGCCTGAGCAGCATATAGCTACCTTAATGCTAGGACCATCTTCTGCTCCGTTCACTAGCCCTATGGTAAGTGAAGCATTTGGTCCTCTAGCATACCACAGCCCCTTCACTCTGCTGCTGTCAGCTGATCCCTAGAGCAGGCACATTCACTGCCTGCGAGGACAAAATTGTGACCCCGTGTCTAAAGACTGATACAAGCAAAGGACATGTGAAGGGGACACGCTTAATACTGCAAAGGCAACCTTAATTCCAGTAGCTCTTAACTTGTGCAATGGTAATGTTTCTTAAACCTGGGGGAGAGATAGCTATTTCGTTTTGTTTTGCCTTGCAGAAGTGTGTTGACAGCCACTGAGTCACAGGTAGATGTCTTCACCTTTAGCTGCACTGCACAGACAGTTGGGACCTTATCTGAAGGGAGTCAGGAATAGCAGTGGTGAGTTGCCACCCTCTATAGGGGGCCAGTCAGTGCATGGTATGAGCTATGCTTCTTCACTGAGTTGGTCTTCTCCAGCCCTAAAGGTGATGAGGGGACTCTACTGTTTGTTCTTTCCCCAAGACCTTGCAGGGAGGAGGGAGCAGACAGCATTGACAGCTAGGGCGGGTCTCTCTGAGTTGTCATGGTAATTTGCCTAGGGATATTTACTGCTCTCTCAGTCTAGCCCTCTCATATTTGGTGTCTCCAGTCCTTGATCCCAGTCCCTGGCTTGTAGTGTCCACAGCAAATTCTGAGTATGCCCAGGTCCCTTGCTACCCATACCCAGTCACCACAGTGCCCTTGGTTTCACTAACGTGGGTCATTTACAGTCCCTGGTGACTGGAGACACAGCAATATATCAGGCTCTTCATCCTTCCACCTTTCTCAAATGGAGGGATGTCACCTGAGGGAAAGAGGAACAGCTCACCTGGAGAGGACAAGGAGAAGTGAAGGGACAGCAGGCTGGTGAGAAGGGGAGGAAGGATGATGTGGCAGCAAGGCTCACTCTAACACACACAACAACCTTCCACTGCTTGGAGGTCACTAGTCCAGAGGACAGAGACTCTTTGGCCTGTATCCATGCACCTCCTGACCTTCTTTCTTCCTACTCCCTTCAACTCTTCCTGCCTCACTTCTGTCTCTGCTGCTTTTTTTTAAATGCATTGTCCCTCTTTCTTTGTCTGGCAAATTCAAGGCTGCCTCCATACACCTTGTAACTCCTCTGAAGTCTTGCGGTGCTGCTGGTGTGCCCCTGTTTCTTCCTCCTATGCCCCTCATGATCTGGTGACATTCAGGTGCTCTCTCAACAGGGGCACACACCTCACCTTTCCTGAATGTCCAAAGTCACCCTGGCAAATTAAAATTCTGTGCCCCAAAGCCTGATATTCAAGAGGTATTTTTAAGTGTTTTATGAAAGAATACAAATGATGTATTTTTTTGTGACCTCATTCTAAGACATAGCTGAACTGTTTCTGCTGAACTTTCCAGAGAATTTCAGCCTCAGGCGTACATATGGCCTGGAAAATTTCAGCCTAAATGCTTGAAGTTTGGCAAAGTTTGTGCACCTGAAAGTAGTCTTAATAATGGAAAGTGCCAGACTGTTTTAGCTGTGTAGCTATCTGCATTGTTTATGTTTAAGTATGGGGTGTGGAACAGAAAATATTACACTCAGAATTAATTAAAATTGAATTTGAGTAAGTGGTGTTATTGGAGTTGAGACTTGGGAATAATACCCTGAAACAGAAGATGGTGGCAATGAATGTTGCAGTTGGACTTCGTGAGAGTCTTGTGTAGGAAACCCAAGAATTGCTTTGAGCAAGGCTTTGTATTTGAGAAGATGGATATGACAGGTGATGCGCCGAATGAACATTAAAAAAACCAAAAATAAACATAGATTAAGTATCTTGGTCTATAGGAAGAAATTTAAGTTGTCCCCTGGGACCCTGTAAGAAGGAATCTCTAGTTCATCTGCTGAATGTTTGTGTTGGTTTTAGTTAAATGTAGCGAGAATGCCTGATGGCTATTAAAAAAATAAAGGGGGGGAAGAAAAATATGATGAGAGTGTTATGGGTCAGGTGGCCTGAAGTGGCTGGGGAACCATTGATTTTGAAAAGTTTGAAATATAAATAGTAAATTACTCAGGGATGTTTAGTGGTGAAAAATAGAAACTTCTAATCTGGCCACAAAGAAGCCAAATAATGTAGGGAAAATTGCTGAGTAATACTCACCCAAAATTAGAAGTGAATGTGCAGTTCGCTGTGGTGGCAAAAAAGGGCAGCCCTCTTCTGAACTGAATGGAGGTGTCATGTGAGGAGGAGGTTACCATTTCCACCTCCTCAGGTGTAGTGTGTCCACATATTCCAAATGTGTCCACATTTGGAATACTTCATACATATATATATATATACACATGTACAGTAGTTTGTAAAGCAGTAACTGCTTTGAAGAGCATATACTTTGTGTGTATAGTGGGAAAAAGCCACAATGTGTTAGTAACACAAACAGTAGTAATGAGAAGAAACAGGAATGGGAGGGGGAAAACATAATTTGTGTAATAATAACTACTACATCAAAATTGAATGTCTCGGATGGAAAGGGACATAGCTGAAAAGGACTTGAAGAGGCAGTGTTACATAGGAGGCTTTAAAATGGAACCGGTCAGCAGTACGCTGTAGGAGAGCATGTGCAAAATGTGCTACGGGAAGGACTCATGCTCCTGCTGGGGCAGGGGAGGCTGGCTGGCTGAGTTAGTAGGTCTTTTTCCCTGGGTCAGGGGGAGGGGGATACGTCTCTGTCATGAAAACCAGACTGTGATAGGCTTTTTAAAAGTTCCCCTGCCCCCTTTCTTCCGTGAATGTAACCGGCACTCAGGAATTAAAACATGGATGTCATATTAACAATACAGTGCTGCAGTTGACAAAGTATGTTTTTTTTCTGGTTCAGTCAGTCCTCAGTAATAAAACATGAGAGTAATACCACACAATGGTTGACACCTGTCCTGAAACTGTTACAGTGCTTGGTAAGTGCTGCCAAAAAGGCTAAAAATAAAACTTCCCTCCCTTGCTTCCCCTCCCCCTCCATCAGTGATTGCAGTTTGGATTTTCTGAGGTCTATTAAGGAGGCAAATAAACTTTCCTGTTAAAATGTGGGTTATGACTTGCCTTTTGAGCTGGAAACTTTTAAATGCACATGATAGCAATATGAAAGCGCTGAAATATAGCATTCTGTTTGCATTGCACTTTGTGGAAAATTTATTTTCTTTCCACTTTCCATTTTTTCAAGGTAAGAAAACAGGCATTTTCTCAAGGTTAGGTGGCTTGTCCGCTATGTGTGTCTCTTGATACACACGGCTGTATTTATTTTAACATTAAAGCCAGGGATGCTAATCAGTTTACAACAGTATACATAATTATTTCTTAAGCAGAAATTTATTGGGCAGTTTTTCTGCTTTTGCTGTAGATAAGAGACAACCTTAAGTTTGAGTAAATTTTTTTTTTTAAAATGCAACAGAAGTCCAAAACTCACTGTTTGAAAAAATACCTGGTTAATATGAGAACCAGAGTACGGTGCTTTGCCTGGGTCGCATGCCAAGTCAATATTTGATGTATAAAGCATTGAGAAAACACGCGTACGGTTTGCCCACGGTAAGCATGACTATTCTGACCTTTTTCTTTCCGTATCTTAAAAGTGCTTCTTTGCTTGTGTTCAACAACAGGGCAGTCCCATGGATCCAATGGTCATGAAGAGACCTCAGTTGTACGGCATGGGCAATAACCCCCACTCGCAGGCGCAGCAGAGCAGCCCCTACCCCGGGCAGTCGTACGGCCCTCCCGGCCCCCAGCGCTACCCGGTGGGAATGCAGGGCCGGGCCCCGGCAGCCATGGGAGGAATGCAGTATCCACAGCAACAGGTTTGTGGAGGATTTTTCTGCGTTGCTTTGGTTTCCCTCCTCTCCACCTCTTCCCTTCCGACGCTGTGGTAATGCAGAGGGTGCAAGAAAAAAATTTCCAGAAATCAGTGTTTCTCGTGTGGAAGGAAGGGTGAAGGACTGTTTTAAAAGTAAATATATTCTGCTGACAGCGTGAATGTTTTCTGAAAGCCCATGCGGTCAGAAAAGAGTTTAGTTTGTTGCTGGTATCTTTTTGGAGAGGGAAGTATGGCAAATGCCATCCGTTTTTTTTTTTTCTTCCAGTTGACATCGCTTAGCCTTGTGTGTATATATATACTTTTAGTTTTATTTCTTTTTAATTCATTCTCTCTGGCTTAGGTATGTTTGAATCTAAGATGAAAACCTAGAACTGACATCAGTGCAGCAAGTCCAGTGCTGTACAGTGCACACAAGTGTTACTTCCATCAGCTGTTTGTTGTGGGTTTTGTTTGGTTTCTTTCCTTTTGGTAGAGGCCTATAGCTTTTCCTATCTTTTTTCCCTTTGCCAACTCTTTAAAGTCAGGATTTTTTTTAAATATCAGAGGACATACAAATGTAAGACTCCTTTATCTACTTGGATTTCATTGTGATGGAGACCTCTTTTGCTTTTTTCCTACCATTTTAACATGGTCAATTGCAATGCTCATACCATATACTAAAGAAAATACAGTGGTTTTCTAGAGGGGGAATAAACCAGAGTTATCAGGAAGTTACATTTTACAAATTTTTATATTAGGAATATGAATGGAGGCAATGAATCTATACTTTGTTGTGAGCACAACAGAGTAATAAACTGGTCATTAATGGGAAAGAAATTCATTTTGTGCAACCGCCTATTTGCAGATTAGCTTGTTTAATGTCATTTATTGATAAATATAGAGAAGAAAAAAAAATTTTGGCCTCCCAGGCAGATAGGTGCCTGGTTAATTCTTGTTATCACCCATCTGCCAGGGCTGGATGTTAATCAGATAGATAATTAAATAACAGTTTAAAATATGGTAGCTGGATGAATAGTACCATTATCAACAGTCTCAGTTTTTATTATTTTCTGTTGTTAAATCCATGCTTATTTTTAAGGAAGAGATTGTTTAGTTTAGAAATGTCGAACAATATATTTGGTTTCTAGATTCAGACAGCAAAGCATTTTGTCAGTCATAAAAGGAGGAAAAATTGGAAAAAGGAGGTTTTATTTTTCTCTGTGTGGCTGTAGGCAAAATGAAGTTATTAAAACATATTTTTAATTTTAAAATGAGTTATTCTGCATTATGTGGAGATGAGTGTTGAATTTTCACTTCATTTGCTAATTGCTTGATAATTGTAAATTACCCATCAGCAGGCAGTGACCTGGCACAGCGATTGGCTGCTGGCCCTATCCGTCTTCTCACAGCATTAATATAATTGGCTGAGCAGCAGCACAGTTCTGAGCACTAATGCTCTTTGGGGAAAAAGTGAGAGGATAATTATGACATTGAATTTTTATTGAACGGACATCACCACCTAGACATGATTTTGTTTTGGACAGCCTCCAAAGCTTTGCGTGTTTGGTTTGTGAACCTCTAATGATCTGAATCCAGTTCTTTTCATATTGCTCATATATTACCACCTTTCTACAAAGGATTAAAATGCAGGAATGCAGGTTTGTAAATTGAATTGCCAACTTACCAGCTGAGTGGTAAGTTGTCTTTGGCACAGGATGCCACAGTTTGATTCCTGGCTGGATTTTTACTCCTGTGACATGAATGTTAAATAAGGAGAGCCTCACTGTGCTTTTTAAAATTGGCTGTGTAGCGTGTACCCACTTCTAGATATAATATATATAAAATAAATAATATTGCCAGAAATTTCAGAAGAGGAATCTCAGCACTTTCTGGAAATTGGAGTCCTTTACAGTGTCACATTGAATTTATCAAAAGCACAAGGCACTTCTGAAAACTTTACTGGTAAAAAAAATACTGGGCCTTAGACACATACAGTGCTTAGATTTAAGTATTGTGCAGAGATTTAAGTATTGTGAGGTAGATGAATTATGAGGGTGGAAGTGCCACACTGTAGGAAGGGTGGGAAACATCAATGAGAGGGGTTGTTCTTATTTTAAGTTATAGTTTGCTGTTGCCCAAAGCTAGCTGAGGGTGTCAGTTCTGTTTGCTTGGATGAAATGAGTAGGGTTTTTGCTAGATTGTGAAGACTTCTGAGTTTTGAAGAAGACCTTGAAATGTTAAGGCTGGCTCTTTGTTAGCAAGTGTTGTGGCTTGAGGTTTAGAACTGTGGGATTTAACAGGGTGCTGCAAATGAAGAAATAAATATAAAAAATAACACCCTAAAGATCCAGCTAAAATTCATGGAAATGGTAGAAATGAAGATAATTACCTAGATATGGGTAGCTGCTGGTCTATGTCATATTGGAGCAGAGCGTGCATAGTGTGCTCCAGCCTGCAGCCCAGGGTTGTAAGAGTTTGCTCGCGGGAAGGGAGGCCTCTGGCATAAGCAGTGCAAGGTTAAAGAGGATGTACAAGATGAAATGTTATCAGGTGCAGTCATTCTATATATCTGCAGCATGAGTGGCAGGCATAACCTGCTAACCTGTTGAAAAAGTGATATCTACACAGTGCTGCAGATGTTCTCTTACAGCTGCTGTTTGGTCTAGACATGCTTGATATCAAACAGGAAGATGCAGATAAACCCCCAAATGTTCTTAATGTTCTGTGTGGAAATAACAGGATGTTGAGAGTAGAAGTATGGGATGTGTCCTGTGACATAGCTGCAAAGAATACTGTGAAGAGAAACCAGGTCTTCTAAGCATTTGAGCTTGGAACTCATCTCTTATGAGTTACCAGTGATGAGCCCCAGAACAAAACGCTAAGGGGTAAAATTTGACAATCTTTTTGCTTTACTCACTAATATAACTAAATATAAAGAGGTTGAGATACATACGTAGGTATGTAGGAAAGAGAGGTAAAACTACGATGAAGCTAATAGTAACCTGATGTTTTCTCTTTCTTCTCTGATGTTTGACAACAAGAGATCCAGATTTATCCTGTGAAGATAGGTAGTAGGTTGTTGCAACAATATGCTAAGCAATGTGAAGAATGCTGCAGCATTTTGTCAGATTCTAAAGGCATGTCCAGTTAACTCGGTATGAGTCATGTATTTGAGCTGATTTGGGTTAGACTGAAAATAAAATTATTCTGTACCTGTGTGTTGGAAGAAGCATAAGAAAGGAAGGTGTTAACTACAAGAGTCATAAACTTTATAGGATTGCAGACTTGACAATTTGTCTATTTTGTCAGTAGTTGTAAATATGTACAGTGAATGAATTACTTAGGAAACTTTTGGGGTTTTGTCTCTTTCATGTCCTCTTCCAGTGGGAAGGGAAGGAGGCAAGGGAAAGCTGGGAGCAAGTTGACCCGTGCCTATGTTGGCAGTTTTCAACATGATTGAAATACTGCTTGCAAGAAGACCAGTGCCTGTGTCCCAGGGTTTTAAAATGCTGGTCTTAGATGTAAGTCTTAATACTACCATCTCATCGTCTCATGGAATCATAGAATAGAATCATTCAAGTTGGAAAAGACCCCTAGGATCATCTAGTCCAACCTTCTTCGAACATTTCCCTAACCCCTAGACTATGTCTTGGAGCATCACGTCTACCTGGTTTTTTTTAACACCTCCAGGGATGATGACTCCACCACCTCCCTGGGCATCCTGTTCCAGTGGCTAATCACTCTTTCAGTAAAGAACTTCTTCCTGATATCCAATCTAAACCTCCCCTGGTGCAACTTGAGGCCATTATCTCTTGTCCTTTCATTAGTTACCCAGGAGAAGAGACCAACACCAGCATCACTACAACCTCCTTTTAGGAGGAGGTGATGTCCATTCATGCATTCTCTTTCCTTGTTTGTGTGGGATGGATGTAATTTTAGGATTATTGGAACTCCTTACGCAGGAATTCAGTGAGATTGTGGTATGTATGTAAAAACAGAAAGCAGAAAAACATACTGTCAGATTGAACTTCCAGTTTCTAATATCTTTGGTATTTCTGGGAATTACAAAGAGGGGATGTCAAAATTGAAAATCCTAATATGCAGGGATGTTTAGGGCCTGCAAACTTCAGGCTTCACTTTGCAATACATTTCACTACAGTGTGACTAATAAGATCTGATTATGAAGAAAATTTTCCCTTTCATTTAAATTCTTTTTCTCCCTCTCCCCTTCTCTTTTGGACCTCAGTCAAAAAAGTGATGATGCCTTAATCAGTTTGTCTTTGGTTCTATTGCCCTGTCAAAGTGTTTCTGTCCTTTGATGCTGTGTGCTGTAGGAAAGCCTCCCTCTACCTGGTAAAAGCATTTTTGCTAAAACTAGAAATACCTCAGAATACCCATTAAAATACAAGTGTTTTTTTCTGGAATTGTCTGATGGTGTTGCTTTTGCACATTAATAGCATGTAATACTTTATTTTGTGCTGAATTCCATTAAGCTTAAAAATCAGCTTCTTGAAATACGTATGGGTCCAGGAAGTTTTCAGTAAAGTCTGAAGGCTTAGGCTTATGGATGTGTTTGAAAGAATTGAATGGTGTGATGTGCCTGTTTAATCAGATGATCATTGCTTAATTGATTTTTTTAGGATGCATTAAAATTCCTTGTGTACTTGATGGACTGGAACAACAACTTATTGTGTAAATAGGATTGTGTTGTTATAATGCATAGTAAATTCTTTATGAAAGATAGTTGCTTGGGTATGTACACTACCCTTTCCTAAAAGCTGTTTAAAATGGAGTATTTCAGTATTTTTTTTGTTTCAGTACTGATCATGCAGTTGTCTTAATGCCTTGAGCATGCTTGTAGTGAGTCCATTACGAAGACTGAGCCCCGATCTACTCTCTCTCCCTTTTTTGCCATAGAAATAGTATAGGATGAAAGGGTGCTAATTACTTGTCTTTTTAACATTTTTTTTTTATGTTCTTGATTTGCAGAATTCAAAAATAAGCATTGTCAGTGTCCTCATAGTTTTAGCAGTGGAACTGTAAATATTCAGAGAAACAATTTTTCCCTTTTTTTTTTTAACGTACAGATTATTTTAAGCATTAAGGAAAATATGCTGCTTTTTTAAAGTCTTATGTGGCAGGTTTTAACTCGGAATCACTTATTTTTAAAGGGGCAGAGAAGTTGTAAAACCTCTGGGAATGTGCAGCAAGGATTTATTGTAATGGAAACTGCAAGCCAACCAGAACTATAGCAGCACCAATACGATTACCTCATTTAGGAAAGGGTTTACAGTGCTCATATGGGGTAATGTCCCGGATTGGAAATGTCGAATTTAGGCCAAGGAAATCAATTAGCTGTTGGTTTGGCAGGTAGAGTTTTAAAGCTAGCAAACACAAATACATTTACTGCTGGGTGACTGGTTGTGTATATGTTACTTTCTGGAATGATTTTAATTCTGGGAGATTGAAGTATGCCAGGAAAGTGAGACTTATGTCATGTTTTCCTCTGAACCATTAACTTAAAATATGGTGCATTCATACAATGAATACTAGTCCAGTGATATGTTTGTTGTATTCTGTGTATGTAATTGCCCTCACTAGGTAGCTAGAGGATATTGAATAGATGACAGTTTTTTGTGCTCCTAAGCAGCTTTTAGAATGGTTGATGTTAGTATTGGTTAAGAGAGCAGACAGAGAAAATAAGCAGCATTTTCATTTCTTAGCCTTTTTATTTTGCACAAACGGAGAATGAATCAATATGATTGAATCTCAAAAACAACTAGAAGAGGACAAAACATTGAGATGTGTTGCTTTTTCTTAAAGATTGATAGACGCATTTCATACACACACATAAAAAAGGAGTGTGAGGCTTTGATCAGTGTGTGCTTCAGAAGTACATTTTTCCAGATTTTTGTTCGTTTTGCCTTGGAGTTTTTCGGGGGGGGTTGTTTTTATTTTGTTTTGGGGGTGGGGGGCAGGGGGTTTGTGTGTTTTTATTCTGGGGCTTTGCTTGTTTTATTTTGTTTTGCCTTTTTTCCTTGGCATTTATTTGGAGCTCTCACTGGTAGATTATGAAACTTCTTAGGAATTCCTGGAAAGCAGAAAGGTTGAAGCTCTTAAAGATTAATCATTTTCCCAACTTCCTTTTCCATTAAAAATATAGAAATACTTTGTATTAAAATAATTCCTCAGAAAAAATTTATTTGAATGATATATCTGCCATCCTGTTGAACTGCTGTAAACTTCGGCGGGTGGGGGGGATCAAATAAGTGGAAGAAATATTTCTGGAGACTATAAAGTTTGAATCCTTCCTTTTGTGAATCATAGAGAGGGACAAGAAGTTAGAGCTGTTTGTCTTGCTTGTAAGGTCATCTTTAGAATGGATCTTTTGATGGTCAAGTGTTAATAATTGCAAAGAAAAGTTGCTGTTCTTTGTCATGTAAAGAAATAGGATTTTTAAATTTCAGATTTAGGAAAATGCTAAATACTGTGCTTGGGCAGACTGTAGGAAAATGTTTAGTGTGGTTCTTTCTTTTGGGTATACTAAGCCTCATTGACTAAATTGAAAAAAAGACTGCTACTTTAGTTCATGGCAGGATAAGGCTTTATGTTGTATTGTCTCCTTTAGAATTATCCATTCTATTGAGTGTAATTCACTCTATAGAGGGAGGTGAGCATAGATTACAGATAATCATGGAATCAAATTTGACATAAGTTTGGGGTCTTTATGGTAGCTTAGCTCTTCATCTTAATGCTGGTCATCTGAGATTGTTTACTGAAGAAAATCCCTAAAGTAGCAGAATTGCATTATTATGGTAAATAGAAACATTTCAGTAGCTTCTAACATTTCATTGAAACTGCAGAAAAAAAAATGTAGGTTGAAAAGGAAAAAACTGATCCTTCAGCTGGTGAGAGAAAGATTGGAAATGAGACAGTCGACATTTTTATCTGTTCGATTACTATGCACTGATGTTTAGTAAATGCTAATTTTTACATCCATCCTGGACTAAATGGCAGTCTACATTTGTATAGAAAGTATGTAAGAATCATCAACATACTATGCCGAATAAAATGTATTTTTGTTACTGCTAAATGATTATACTTCAGCTGGAATATTTAATAGCTGTAATCAGATTTGTTATTCTGCTTGGAAGTGGGGGCATGAGAGGAAAACATGCAAAACCTACATGCTGGTGTTCTGCAAAAGGGTTCTGTTGTTGTTGAGAACTTCATTGCTAGCAGTATTAGCTGTCAGTCTACACTGACGTTAGGCAGAAAATAGATTTTGGTGATCAGAAGCGCAGAACAGAGGGCCATTTGCTGCTTCGCTAGGAAGATACAAAATCATTTTCTTATGAACAACTCATTTTACATGGCAGCAGGAGACATGAGTTTATTTACATTTGAAGTAAAATAAGCATCTTGCTTTAAGAAAAGGCTGCTGCATTACTCTATTCAACAGCTGCCATATAATGACTGTGCCAGGAGGGTTTTAAAGTGTAGGTAAGGAATAATTAACTGTTACTCCTAATATTACAGTCATAGTAGTTTTCTGTTAATAACATTCATCAAAGAATAATTGACACACCACACTACTAAAATGACATCCAGACCCATTATGTGCACACACATTTTTGTAACCATGCTTTCTGTAATGTCCTCGTGGGGCAACTCAGCATTTTTTTTTGAAGATGCATTGTTAAGTTTCTCAGAAGATACTATCAGTTGTCCATAAACTTGAACTTACTCAGAGGAAGCAAGGGAAGCAGTAGCATTTGCTTTTTTAAAAAATTAGGGAGTGTTTCTCACAGCTGAAAATTGGGCTGAAGAAAAAAAGGTGAAACCTGCCTGAAATTGGTGGGAAATTTCCTGTGACTTCAGTGGAGCTATGATTTAGGGGCCATGTTATTGGGGTTGGGTGACTTGTCTTTAGTTGTTAGCAGTGTAGGCAGAATCAGCTGTTTAAGTCAATTGAAGGAAATTTCAGAATGAGACAGGTCAGTACCCTTCCTTCCCTTTGGTGATCCTGGGACAGAGTCAGGTAGGTTTCTTCTTGGTACAACAGACCTTTCAAGAAACATCTGATGTTTCACTAGCTCAAGATTAGACTCCTATTTTTTTTTTTTTAACTGAGATTTATGTTAGATTTAGTTTCAGCAAAACTTGGGTAAAAATTAGTTTTACAGTAACATAGTACTGCAAAAAATCAAAAGCATTTTTTGCACATTTTTAGTGTAGTTGGTCTTAAATGATGTGGGTCCCATACCATATAATCAGAGCTTGCTCAATGACCTGCTTCAGTTTTGTATGTTTTATCACATAAGATGTAAAGACTTTTGTGGAAGTAGATGAGTTATAAAAATCCTTTTTAGAAAAAGTTCTCTGTAGGTCTTTTTTTCTAAAAGGTGTGTTTATTTTGTAGAATCATAAAATGGCTTGGGTCGGGAGGCACCTTTTAAAGATCATCTAGTTCCAACCCCTCTGCCATGGGCAGGGACACCTTCCACTAGACCAGGTTGATCAAAGCCCCATCCAACTTGGCCTCGAACACTTCCAGGGTTGGGACATCCACAGCCTCTCTGGGCAACCTTTTCCAGTGTCTGGCCACCCTCATAGTGAATAAACATATTGCATTGCTCCTTATAACTGTACTAACTGGGCATATAAAGATCCTAATGTAAGTACTTAAAGCTTTTGGTGTTTTGTTGTTTTTCAAGACTGATGAAATAAAGATTTAAGAACTGAAGGAATAACTTAAAACTACAGGTCATTTAATTTTGATAGGCTTTTATTCTTCTGCTGCCTTGTGTGACCCCATTTTTGGGTACTTCTCTGGTACTTATGCTTCTTATTCATTGCTTTGCCTAAAATAGAACAAATGTGTTAAATGTACAATTTCTTTGTACTCTCCATCCTTTTCCTCCTCTTCTGAACCTTGTTTCTTAATAATGCTTTTTGCATTTGTGTGTTAAGAACAAGAGCCATAAAAAGTAATTATTTAGTGACTGGACAACGTTAGAAAGCCTATTTGAATCATCTATTTAAGCACCTCTTTCAGAAAGTGAGTGAATTTGGCTTTAGTATATATGTCAGAGGGACAAATGACACTTGCTATTAGAGATTTCTGCGTATTTCTTGGCAAACTGTGATACAACTTGTCTTTTGAGACAAGAGTCCAATCAAAATAAACAAGGTTTATATAGCCACTTAGGGAAGATGTTGTTTTAATTACAGAAATAACATTACTTATCTTGAGTCTATGTACATGTGTGTTTTACAGGCCATGTTGGCAAATACATGTTTTACAGGACAGGTTAGCAAAACTGCCTTGTTCTTTTCACAGGATTGTCTCTTTGAACTGTTTCATGCTGTGCAAGTGGTGCTCAGTAAAAACAAATGTAGAAGAGTCCATGCCAAGAACAGATTGAGCCTGTGCATGGAAGAAGCAGGCGGGGCTGCTCAGCAAGGACCTCTGCTTTGGGCTCCTCCTGCCCCTTCTGAGTAACTCCGCTGCTTGCCTCTGCTGTTCCTCTTAACTTTCCCAGCTGGCAGCACTGAAAATTGGCATGTGTTTTGACTGTTCCACTGAACTAGAGAGTATTTAAAAGGACAGATGCAAATTGAGTGGTTTGTGTTTTTCATTTTATTGCTGGTTGGCAAAACTGAAGAAAATCAGAGGCCAAGATATCCCCCTGCAGATTTGGGAAGTGTGTAGTTAATAGATTTATGGCCCTTTTACATTTGGAAAGTTGTTCTAGAGAGGAAACTATCGAGGAAGCTAGTATTTCTAAAATGAACCTTAAGTTAGGCAGAAAATGATACTTTAGACCTTGTGTTCACTAAGGAAAACGTCATATCTGATGTTGGAGAGCAGGCAGGTGGGTTTTCAGTCCTCCCAGATGATGCTGTGAGGAATCCCATGTATCCTTCTCAAATTGAAGCTTGTTTTGTGACCTGAGTAAATTTGTAGTCTTGCAGCAAGTGGTGAAGAATAGATTCAGTAAATGCCAAGACTGGGTCGGTGCTTGGCCTTTCTTTTTTATTTTATACATTACAACAAAAATAATGTTTTCTAATATTGCTTTAGGCCTATAACACAGGGGTTATAAGAGGAGCATAACCACAAGAAGTAATTGAAGAATATCCAGGAAAAGATCAGATACACTTCGGGTGTGCTGGATGTAGGCTTTTCTTTCTTCTTTCTCATGTTCTGTCATCTCATTTTTGTCTTTTGCATGCAGAACTGACTAAAAATACATTCCTATTCTTGGTGTGCGTTAAGATTTTGTATAGCATAATGAAAACCTGACTAAATATCAGAACCCTGTGTACGTGTAAGTTGTGGTAGTTTTGCTGCGGTTGTTTTAGACTCTCTTGCAGGAACTCTGAAACTTCTGTTTTCTATAAAGCAGGTTTTTAAAAAACAACAACAAAAAAGTTTTTTAGCCCAGAGGATAATATTATTTAATGTTATGAAACCTGGTTGTAAGGCTGTTGTTCATAAAAATGTGGAAAGATACATGCTGTATTTAGTGTTCTGCTTAGCGAAGAAGACATGTTTTTACTTGAAAGGTATTTTTTTATACTTGGATCCAATCTTATGTATTTTACTTACAGCCATAGGCAGGAATGACTGTGTCCTGAATCCTTTTGGGTAATAAATTTAAGTGTCCTCAAGATTTTTTTTAATCAATATTTGCTAAAAGAAAGGACAACCCACTTTGGCACTTGTTAATCCTGTAGTAATGAAGTGCTGCAAACAATCTTCTTTTTCTTGTGTTATGATTTTGCTGGTACTTTTTACTGTTTCAGAGATGCAAAATCTCAGAGATTATTTGGCATTGTCAGTACCATCTCTGAAGAAGGGGTGTGCCAAGTCTTAAATAGTAGAGTTTGGTAAAAAATGTGGAAGGGAGCCCAGGAGAAGCAGCATCGGCAGTGCTAGCACTGATTGTACAAGGAATGATCATCCACTTCCTACATGTCAATAAAAATGCAGGAGAGCACCTTTCTTGACACAGGGGTTGCTGAAACATCAATGCTGTCTTTTTTAGTAGTACTCCTGTGGCTGTTTTTGCACAAAGTGGTATCTGTCAGAGCTTGAAATATTCCTACACAGTTCCCTTTGAACAGGTAGCACAGGACAAGTTCTAGCACATAGCTGCTTGATATGGGGCCGTCTACTGCGGGGAAGGAATGCCTCACTTACATACATCTGAGCTGATGTGCTAAGAACTTCACCAGTCATTTGGCCGATTACATACTGGGCTGTAAATAATTACTATACTTCCATTTTGAACTATGGCTTTTTTAATGTTTGTGGTTTCTTTTTCCCTCCCCTATTAAAGGAAGACAATAGCAGTGAGAAATATTGAAGATGCTATAACAGTTTGTGATTAGCCTGGAGATATTTTTACAGTGAATCTAACATAAATCTGCACATTTTTGTTGCTGTGCTGTCTTTGTTTTTGGAATGCAGTATTTTCTCTCCTTGTGTTGCTTTCAGTAGCGCTGTTCATCTAGTAATGCATGTGGTGTGGAGTGTGTCAAATGACAGTCGAAAACAAATATTATGAGTGGCTCACCTAAAGGATGCACTATGAATACTGACTTAAGGCACCTCTTTAAGGAAAATATTTTCTTTGTTAATTTCATACACTTGGGAAGAGATTGTAGCTGATACTTGTATAGTGATTGAAAAAAAAACATAGTCTTGTTTTCGTGGGCTTGAGTTCTTTATCGGAGCTGTTAACATCTTGTTTAGGAAATTGAGATATTCAGGCACCGGAATGTGATACACTGTGAAAAATCCCAATTGTGCTGAAAAAGGCAGAATGAATTTGGCGATAGGGCCCCTTGAAAGGACGTGAATTCACTCTTGTCATATAATTTTTCCTGTGGTTGAAGTCAGTGTAAGTGCTTACTGGAGCAAGTAACATACAACAGTATATTTGTGTGCAGATGCCTTGAGGGATTTCTCTCATCTTTTTTGCTTAGGATTCCCTGTCTTGGGGCGACTTTTGCTGTTTAGCTGCAGGTGAAATGAGCCCTGCAAATACATTTGTCAGCTGAGGCAGAGGTGCACGTGTTTGCCTTTATTACTACCTTAATATTGTTAGTTACACTGTATCTGCTCATGGGAAAAGAAGTGAATAATGGATGCCTAAAAACTTACTCTGGATAGAGGTGTTATGGGTGCTTGGTCCATCTTATGTTTTCTCTCCTTTCTGAATGAGGAAACTATGGCTGGAGGGCTCCCTTTGAAACCCTGTTTGTGTTCAGGTAGGCCGCCACTAGCCATTAGCAGTCCCCTTAGTTTACATGATTTGTAGTGAAACTTGCCAAAGGTTGTGCTGTTCCTGGCAATTTTGTCCTTATGGCTGCAGTTTCCAACTGGAGGCACAGGAGGCTTCCCATTTGGCAGAGAGGCACCAGGCCTTCCTGTGGTGACCTGTGTGTTTGCAGAGTTTAGAGGAAAACTACAGTGGTTATGAGCTGATCTGTCTCAAAGATCTCCCTTCTGCTTGTGAGACAGTCAAGATAAACATAGTGACTGTACAGCTTTGGAAAAATCTGGACCTGTATTACAGAAAATACCTCTTGATAGAGCATTTGGATGGGGATATATTTTGATAGAATTACCATGTGAAAATAAATGTGCAAAGGCAAAACTTAAAAGTTGATAATCTTTCTCCTGAATAAAGTTGGTGATGGTAAATAACTGGCCACTGCAGTTTAGTTTCTTTGCCTGGGCTTGACTCCTTTTTGTACCTTTGGATACCCTACAGTACCACTAATTTGGCATATGATACTTCCTGAAACCATACTGTAACTAGAAGCAATGGCTTGTGTTTTTTTGACGGTATAGAACAAAATGACAGACTATCTCAGCAATTTCAAGGTAGTAGAGAAAAGTGGTCTAAATGCATGTTGTGGGATTGGAGGACTTCAGAGCTGTGATGCCTGAATTGATCCAGTGACCAGGAAATACACCAAGACAGACTTTTCCTGACCTAAAGAAAGGAAATGTGGATAACACTCTTGAGAATCCCAGAAGATTGTGACCAAGGGACATTCCCAAGTTCAGAACTTCCCATGAGACAGAAGAAAACTCACCTTTTCCATTTAGTGCAAGAAAGCTAGCCCTTCTCCCTTCCCCTTCTTCTGTCTCCAGCCACATTTGGCTGTAGTCAGTCAGCTTTGGTGGAAAAATTCACATTACCAAGGTAGGGTTTTGATGCTGGTTGCCAGGAGGCAGAAGCATTGTAAAATCCTCTTTATCTGGTTGACATGCTCAAAAATCCTTCCTTCCCAATAAACAGTACAGAAACAGATCCTAGAAGGGACCTGCTGGTAGGGTGAATAATTCAGTGTAGAAAGCAGTTGAGATTTTGGGGAATGACAGAATGCTAGGGTTTGGAAGGGACCTCTGGAGAGATCATCTAGTCCGACCTCCCTGCCAGAGCAGGGCCACCTAGAGCAGGTTACACAAGAAAGCATCCAGGTGGGTTTTGAATGTCTCCAGAGACACAGACTCCATCACCTCCCTGAGCAGCCTGTTCCAGTGCTCTGCCACCCTTAAAGTAAAGAAGTTCCTCCTTATTTTTAGATGGAACTTCCTGAGCTCAAGTTTATTTCCATTCCCTCTTGTCCTGTCACTGGGCACCACAGAAAAAAAGACTGGCCCCATCTTCCTGACATCCACCCTTTATTTATAAGTGTGGATGAGATACCCTGTCAGTCTTCTCTTCTCCAGACTAAATAAACCCAAGACCCTCAGCCTTTCCTCATAAGGGAGATGTTACAGTCCCCTAATCATCTTGGTATCCCTTCTCTGCACTCTCTCCAGCAGCTCCCTGTCTTTCTTGAACCAGGGAGCCCAGAAATGGACACAGTACTCCACATGTGGCTGCACCAGGGCAGAGTAGAGGGGAAGGAGAACCTCCCTTGACCTGCTGTCTGCACCCTTCTTGATGCATCCCAGGAAGCCATTGGCCTTCTTGGCCACAAGGGCATGTTTCTGGCTCATGGTCATCCTGTTGTCCACCAGGACTCCCAGGTCTCTTTCCACAGAGCTGCTTTCCAGCAGGTCAGCCCTTAACCTGTACTGGTACATAGGCTTATTCCTCCCCAGGTGCAGCACCCTACACTTGCCCTTGTTGAATTTTATCATGTTTCCCTCCGCCCAACTCTCCAGCCTGTCCAGGTCACACTGAATGGCAGCACAGCCTTCTGGTGTGTCAGCCACCCCTCCCAGTTTTGTATCATCAGCAAACTTGCTGAGGATGC